>JAXIVJ010007386.1:32500-61042 GCA_036785665.1 Chirona hameri | reverse complement strand
CTACTTAAAACTTCTTAATCGCTATGTGATAAATGATACATTTAGGTCTAGATGACGAAAGATGAACCGTATAAGCTATCCGGTGCATCTCTAATAATTATTACGCGTACACATTTTCTTGAAGATGAAATGTTAGGTGCCCTAGCTATTCTATTTCGGGCATATAGGGTTCTATATTGTCATAATACAGGTATGAAAGGTTTCAAGTCATGTGATAACGGGTTTCGAAATGGCACCATCCAGCCGGATAATTAAGTACTATCCTACCTATCCGGTATCCCGATGAATAGTGAAATATTATATCCGGTAAAACCCTATAGATCGCGTTAAATATGTATTTCGAATGGACAACAAAGAGCGTAGTAAATTGTCGATTCCCCATCTTGATTATCGTTTACAAAACTTGTCGGTGTGAATGGAATTAATATCTGCTTTAAATGTTATCGCAGCTGCATTATAAACCATTTCAGGTAATGACTGGATGTGCCACTGGATAATCATTCATTTTTTCCGTAGGTAAAATTCAGATATATTTTGCCATTTTTATTTTTGTTACCCCTTCACATGTTTTTTTTTCAGCGGTTTTGTTACTTCTCTGCATGTATTCAAAAAGTGATTTCAGAACACTGGCAGATGCCGTGGACCTGGTGATCGGGACGACCACCAGACACAGATCCACCGGTCGACAGTGCGACATATGCTGGACGCCTCAAGCAGCACATGGATGACGTTCATCGAGTTGTTCGACATCGTCTGAAAGTTGCTGCTGATGCAATGAAGTCAAGGTATGACATGAATTCCAGGGAGATCACATTCAGTAAAGGAGACCAAGTCTGGCTGTACAATCATCGCAGGGTACCAAGCTCACCAAAAGCTCATGAGTGATTGGGAGGGACCATATGAGGTAGTGCATCGCCTGGCCGACGTCACCTTCCGGTTCCGAAGAACAACCCGCGGGAAGTTGAAGATGGTGCACGCCCACACCCCTTACTTCAGCTGGGAACGTACATCCACGAACACGTGCGATATTCCTACTCCCGCTCCACCACATGATCCCCCATCTGAACCGTCAGGCTCTTCCAGCCGATACAACCTGCGCACCAGATGGCTCTGTCGAGCACGTCTTCCCACAGTCGTCACACCTGTGGGGATTCTCCCCTGTGTATCAAGCGGTGACAGGTCAGATTGCTCCGTTTAGTAAACGTCTTCCCACAGTCGTCACACCTGTGGGGCCTCTCCCTTGTGTGTATCAAGCGGTGACAGACCAGACTCCACCGCAGAGTAAATGACTTTCCGCAGTCGCCACAACTGTAGGCCTTCTCCCCTGTGTGTACCAAGCGATGACAGACCAGATGGCTCTGTCGAGCAAACGTCTTGCCACAGTCGTCACACCTGTGGGGCTTCTCCCCCGTGTGTATCAAGCAGTGACGGATCAGAGTGTGCCGTAGAGTAAACGTCTTCCCGCAGTCACCACACATGTAGGGTTTCTCCGCCGTGTGTATCTTCCGGTGTTTACTCAGAGTGCCCTGCTCAGCAAACAGCTTCCCGCAGTCTTCACATCTGTAGGGTTTCTCCCCCGAGTGTATCCTCCGGTGTCTGATCAGGCTGCTTCGAAGAGCAAACGTCTTCCCGCAGTCGTCACATTTGTGGGGCTTCTCCCCCGTGTGTATCATCCGGTGTTGGATCAGAGCGCCCCGCTGTATAAACATCATCCCGCATTCTTCACATCTGTGGGGCTTCTCCCCCGTGTGTATCTTCCGGTGTGTGATCAGGCTGCTTCGATAAGTAAACGTCTTCCCGCAGTCGTCACATTTGTGGGGTTTCTCCCCCGT
This sequence comes from Chirona hameri, assembly GCA_036785665.1. NCBI lineage: Eukaryota > Metazoa > Arthropoda > Thecostraca > Balanomorpha > Balanidae > Chirona > Chirona hameri. The sequence continues at coordinate 59,210 of JAXIVJ010007386.1, read as the reverse complement.
GTGTATCTTCCGGTGTTGCATCAGGCCGCTTCGTTCACTAAACGTCTTCCCGCAGTCATCACATTTGTGGGGTTTCTCCCCAGTGTGTAACTTCCGGTGTCGGATCAGATCGCCCTGCTGAATAAACGTCTTCCCGCAGTCGTCACATCTGTGAGGCCTCTCCCCTGTATGAATCAAGCGGTGACGAGTCAGATTGCTCTGTCGAGAACACGTCTTCCCGCAGTGGTGACATCTGTATAATTTTCCGTCTGAGTAATTTATCACGATGGTTTGCCATTCTATTGTTTCCGCCTATTGTAGGATCATCGTGGGCCAGGCGTCGTTTGACGTGTGAGCTCTCAGATTCTTGTCCAAAGGAGTCGTAACTGCAGTCTTCGGAGCTGAGTTTGTTGAGACCTGCAAAAGGTGATGAAGATCAGTGCCATATTTAGGATGGAGTGGCCGATCATGGTCATTCGCTTTCGGCAACAAAGGCAACTCAACTCAACTCAACAAATCAACTCAACAAAGGCCAATAGAGCAACTCTAAGCGCCAAGGCTGAGATCACGACCAAGTCTGAGGAACCGGCGATGACAGTGTGCTGAAATAAAAACCTACGGGAGATCGTCATTTTGACACCACCCAACAATGAGGCGTCGCGTTCAACAGGTTCGCGTACGCGTTCAACAGTTCACGATCCCAGTTCAACAGGAGAATGAATGCCACCATCTCCCGCCTCCTAGCGCTTCAGTAACACCGCCAAGTAGAACACCTTGATTGAAGAGGTTTCAGCTAGTTTTGGGATACACAGCCAATCCCATCAAAATCATCATCATCATGGTTTATTGAAAGCAAAACAAAAACAAAACAATACACACGGAGATATGTTGGGAATGTGCAAAAGCACGTAAGTGCTTATATCTTGGCACCATTTCCCACTCATGCACACACGTATATATTATATACACAACGCACATACACTACCCCCCTCCGTTCCTCCCTCTGACCTGGTTATACACATTACACCACGGCCGTACAATAACCACCAATTGATTTATGAAACGTCACTTACGTCAAATGCATCATCAAACCGTGGCATTTAGCTGTTAAAACGTTTCGAAGTTCTTATATACTTCTGCACAGATGCAGCCACAGCCAAACCAGCAGCCTCATTCAAAGTATGACCGTACAAGACTACAGCTAGTGGTCGCTAATACTTAATAAATGTAATCTACTATCCAATTTAGAAGCGTTTTCTCTAGCTCCGCTCTTGCCAAAATATACTGAGAGCAGAAAAATAAATAGCGTTAACTGTTTCAGCAATTGGTTCACAGTTGCAATGCGGTGTATCAACCTGATGAGAATTTATGCTGAAAAAGTAAGCATACAAGCTAGACATGCTAAGTCTTAGTCGAGTATGTAGAATGTTATTTATTTTGTATCCTAAGCTGTAGTATAATGGCGGTTTGGTCAAATCATACATCTTAGCAACTGTTTGTTTGAAGGAACAATTACATGCTATTGTTTTGACATCTACTGGGAGCCTGTTCCATCATCATCAACATGTTTATTGTTTTATAACATATTTATATGGTATACATAAGGTAGAGTTGGGGCAAAAGCTGGGGAGATTGACTCTAGGCGCCAACTGCTAACACATACCATCAGGTACCTAATAACTCAACCGCCGCCGTATCACCGGTCATCGCGCGCAGCAGATCATACACCGCGCGCCCCGCCGGAGGAGCGGACCCACCAGAGCCTGCACAGGACTACGATTTAATAAACACCAGTGAATCTGTGAGAGTTTTGCAAGTAGTTTTGGAAGTGACGGGCTACCGCGCGGCCGCCGCCGCTACTGAGACTCGTGCCGTGCAACAGGTTGTGATTGGATGGATCTGGACTCCTGCGTGAAGTTGTAGTGTAGACTCTGGGATATGTTGCTAATCAATTCGTTTCTATGACAAGTGTATATCGGGCATGAAAAGATAAAGTGTGTTGTGTTTTCTTGTGGGTGCCCGCAGGGACATACCGGGGAGTCTGACTTCTGAATTATGAACATGTGGGCGTTTAGTTGGGACATATCAGTTCTCAATCTGGTGTGGAGAATGTTGCTTGCTTTAGTTCCATGTGAATAATATAAGGGGGGCTTGGGTATACCTAACTGCTGTGTAATCTGTTTTTTGAAGTCGGGATAAGGGAGCTGTTTCGTGGCTTCTGGTAATTGGTTCCATTGGTTTCCGGTGAGAGTGAAGAAGGAGCGCTGGTGTGACGTAGTGCGAGTTTGAACTAGGGTGTAATGGTTTGCGTTTCTTAGTGTCCTGTTCGTGTCGTGTTCGCGTAAATGTGGCATGATGGCGGTGATGTAGCTGGGTGTGTTGTGACGTTCGGGTGCAGTTAATTTGTGGTAGAGTGTTAGGCGGTGAATGTGTCGTCTCGTGGTCAGCTTGTCCCATCCCAGCTCGATTCGTAATTTGTCGGATGATGTTCTAAAGAGCGTCCCAGTCGTCAGTCTAGCTGCTCTGTTTTGCAGTGTCTCCAGTCTTGTCGCGTCTTGAATTGTGATATGTCCGTCGTAGATGGTGTCACAGTAGTCGAAGTGCGGTCTGATGTATGTTTTATATATTTGATCGAGAACGTGTCGGGGAAGGTGCTGTGCAATAGCGTACAGTGGACTGAGTGTTTTATTGACTTTATTTAATATTTCGTTCACATGTTCATGGAAACGGAGATCCTTTGAAAAAGTCATGCCAAGGTGCTTATGTGTTTCGTTTATGGGTATTGGGACATCTCCAAATGTAAGTGTTGGTGGTGGCTTTTGTGGGAAAATGTTTGTTGGATGGTTTTGGCAGCGTTGAATGTAATGGCCCACTCCTGACCATATTTATTAATTTCGTCAAAGTCGTGCTGTAATGTGTGTTGGGTAGTTAGTAGGTTCGTTGCTGTGTGAGAGGCATATAATGAGGTATCGTCTGGAAAAAAATAACATGTCGTTGTGCGTGCGATTCGAAAGTCCGTCTAGGTAGATTAAAGCCAGCAATGGTCCAAGAACAGATCCTTACGGACAGCCGGCATTAATTTTACGTGGGACGGAAAATTTATTTCGAATGTGTACTCGTGTTCTGTCGCTCAAGTAGGATTTTAACCAGTTGAGAAGTCTTCCTGAAATCCCGAATTCGTTTTCGAATTTGTGAATAAGCCCCTGTGCCAAATTTTGTCGAAATATTTTTAAATATCTAAATAGATGGCGGTGAAATCGCGGCCAGAGTCTAAAGATTTGTATAAATTATGGGCTAAATAATGAAGCTGTAGTTCAGTGCTATGGTGCCTTCGATAGCCGCTTTGTTTCTCTGTTAGAAGGGCGTGGGTAGTAATGTGGCCGTATATGTTTTTGTACGCAAGCTTTTCAAATACCTTTGGGAGAGCTGAAAGAATGCTGATTGGACGGTAGCATGTGGGGTCAGAGGGCGAACCTTTGTTTTTGAATATGGGTTTAACATTAGCTGCCTTGAAATTGGTTGGGTAAATTCCGAGGGAGAGTGATTTGTTGAATAATTGTGACAATGGCTTTGCGATTATGAGTGCCGTGAGTTTGAGTAATTTTACAGGGAGGCCATCTGGTCCGGTTGATTTGTTGGCGTCTAGTGAGTTTAGGATTTGGAGTACTTCGTGTTCGTTGGTTGTGATTTGTTCGAGTGTGGGTACCGGTGGTGTGTTTGCCATGCTAGGTGGTGGGACATGCGTGTCGGGTATGTGAAGTGTGGATTGTGCAGCAAAATGGTCGATGAGAAGGGTCGCTTTGTCTAGGTCGTCAGTCACTACGTCACCGTCAAGTCCTAGCAGTGGTGGGATAGTGTCGTCGCGTGCTCGGCCGGCGATGGCGCGAAGTGTTTTGTGATATTTGTGAGGGCTTTATTGCTGAGACAGTAATTTGTCTACTTGTCTGTGCAGATGTTCGTTTTTTAACCGTCTGTTTCGTCGAGCTAACAAAATTACGTTGGTATCGCCACCTAGCCCAATTTGAGTCAGTTTGTGTTTCTTTTGCAAGTTTGAACAGTCGGTCTCGCTTCCGTATGTTTCGTTTTAGTTCAGTCGTGATCCAATATTTATCGTTGCGTTTCCGTCTCATGTGTGTTTTGGGGATTGCGGCAGACGCCGCGTCGTGCAGGGTGGCGATGAATTCGGATGTTGCTGTGTCTATGTCTTTGTCCACGATACTTGTCCAGTCAGCGTCGAGAAGTAGTCTGGTCAATAGTGCAGCGTCCATTTTTTGGTAGTCCCACATAGTGATACGTTGTTCGTCGGTGTTTTGTGTAGGTGGTGCTAAATCCAGTACAGCAAAGATCGGGAAGTGGTCTAGGTGCGCAAATGATGATAGTGTACCGCTGTGTTGTACTATGTTGATGTTGCTGATGAAAATGAGGTCTCGCAAATTGCTGGTACTGTGCGTCACTCGGGTAGGCTGGTCTATGACTTGGTGCAGGTCTAACATATGTGCCGTGTCTTTGAGTTTGTGGTCAAATGGTGTGATACCACTGTGCTGATGGAGAGGATGATCAAGGTAAATGTTGCCAGTGTTGAAATCGCCCAGTGAGATTATTGCTGTGGGTGTGTGAGTTTGGGCCTGGCAGATAGCCTCAGTAAATAACCCATATACATTTGTCGCATGGCTTTCGTATGACCTCTTGCCAATAGTGACCTTTTGTGACCTGACTTTGACCTTGACCTTTGCTTACAATTTCACTCAATTTCACGCTTGAGCGCGCGGGAGATGCATCATACCTTTGAGAGCACTTTGTGCGATAATGGTCGCAATCTAAGGCTTTGGATGGAATGTATGGCCCATTAACTCAAATATCTCAATTTTGACCTTTGACCTGACCGTGACCTTCGACCTTTGAACTGACATGTAACCTTATTTTGAGCATTTTCGCGTTGGCTTGAGATGCCCCGCTCATCATGAGATGAGATGAGCGGGGCATGTTGGGCTGAATATCCCAGTGGGGCGCGGGTTTTGGGGTCTCTGTCGGTTACATGTCGTTCAGAGAAAAGCTTAGTTCAGGTCAAAAGTTTTGACAACTTACATAACAAAAACGGCATTTTCAGTATTTAAATCGGTACTCGGAAACTGTTGAACATAGAAAGCTGAGACTTCACCACTTTGCAGGCAAAGGTATCCTCCTTAAATTATATATGTAACACAAAGCTGTTCGAGTAATATTTAGGCAGGCTGACAGGCGTTGCAATATTTTTGCCATATTTGTACCATGTTATTCTTCCCAACACCGTAAAGGATAACACGAAAACGAGTTTTCAAAGAGGAAAAATCAATATACACACGGATAACGCCATCTTAACTGACCACTATCCACACCAAATATTTCGCTTCTAGCTGATAGATAATTTATGATGAACACAAACGTGAATAATTCCTGACGCTATGACGCGGACTCGCTGGAACTCGCCAGGCGACGGCTAAGGCCGATATTAGTTTGCCGTCCGCCGACAGAGCCGCTAGCTGACGGTCAGTGACCTTGGCCGGCGAGCGTGTGAGTTTCCCACGGCCGTCAGCGGGCGCCTTTCATAACATATAAATCGGACCGGGAAATGGGCAGCGAAAGAATTGTCTGGCTATATATATATATATATATATATATATATATATATATATATATATATATATATATATATATAGATAGATAGATAGATAGATAGATAGATAGATAGATAGATAGATAGATAGATAGATAGATAGATAGATAGATAGATAGATAGATAGATAGATAGATAGATAGATAGATAGATAGATATATATATATATATATATATATATATATATATATATATATATATATATATATATATATATATATATATATATACATATATATATATATATATATATATATATATATATATATATATATATAGATATATAGATATATAGATATATAGATATATAGATATATAGACATATAGATATATAGATATATAGATATATAGATATATAGATATATAGATATATAGATATATAGATATATAGATATATAGATATATAGATATATAGATATATAGATATATACATATATAGATATAGATATATAGATATATAGATATATAGATATATAGATATATACATATATACATATATACATATATACATATACATATATACATATATACATATATACATATATACATATATACATATATACATATATACATATATACATATATACATACATACATACATACATACATACATACATACATACATACATACATACATACATACATACATACATACATATATATTATATATATATATATATATATATATATATATATATATATATATATATATATATATATATATATATATATATATATATCTATCTATCTATCTATCTATCTATCTATCTATCTATCTATCTATCTATCTATCTATCTATCTATCTATCTATCTATTTATCTATCTATCTATCTATATATCTATCTATCTATCTATCTATCTATCTATCTATCTATCTATCTATCTATCTATCTATCTATCTATCTATCTATCTATCTATCTATATATATATATATATATATACCGGTTAATGGGCATCGAACGTATTGGCTGGCTATATAAATTAGCTGGCTATATAAATACATCGCTATATAAATAAATGGCCTTATAAATTTCAGACCACCTAGTTTACTTTAAATTCAACTTTGTCAGAGTTGACAGCTCTTTGTCTTCTCTTTCAACCTTTAACTTCATTCAGGGTCTGTCATTTTCTTTTTTAAATACAATATTTACATTTATTTAAGATTGCCACATATCGGATATGTACCGGAATTGATCAATATGTTAATCCGGGCAGCGCTGGGGTCTCCAGCCGAACGTGCTGCGCGGGGGGTGGGTAAATTTTACCCCCCTTCTTTCGTATCATCCGAACCAAGGACCGCAGCGAGATGCGCAAGGCGGATGTCGAAAGCTCTCTTTGGGACAAAGCATACCCGACATTTGTAAGATAAGGTCGTATGTCAGGTCACGGTCAGATCAAAGGTCAAAACCGAGGTACCAGGTGTTGATGTTGATTTCCATTCAAACCAATATATTGCGACTATTACCGCACAACGTGCTCCCAAAGGCATAATGCATCTTCCGCACAAACGAACGTGAATTTGTAAACAAACGTCAAGTTCAAGTCACAAAAGGTCACTATTGGTAATAGATCTACGAAATTCAGGCGGCACATGTTTTATGGGTTATTTTACACGTATAATTCCATATAAATAGACATTTCCACAACCTGAGCCCATATCATGGCCCTTAGGTGAAGTTCACGTCAAGGTCAAGTCACATAAGGTCAACATTTTAAATTGATTAACATTAATGAAAAAGGCATGTTCTAGACCCGCTTTTTTTGGCAATACAGTGGTGGTATTGATTTGTCAGTATCAGGTCACTAAAAGCTTAAAAAACGCAATTTCATGACGTCATGAGTTACTCATACTTAGGGAGCCATAAGTCAGTCAAAAATAAGGATTTTGCTTTGCAATGTGGTTTGGGTATCGTCCATACCTTGTTCTGCAATATATATATTTATATATACATATACATATATATATATATATATATATATATATATATATATATATATATATATATATATATATATATATATATATATATATATATATATATTCCGTTTTTTAACATCTCCAAGAAACATGTGGACATTTTTCCGAGAAAAAAAAAATACTCGTTTATATTTATTTTTGGGGTCAAGAACCAATTCTTATCAACATCCGAGATATCCATGTCGAAAAGAATAGCATTTTGACGTTTTTTATTTGCAATTTGCATTAAAACTTGATTTTCTACGATTTTTCAAACATTTATCGTTTTTCCACCAAAAATGGCATAACATGACATTAAAACGTCCCTATCTCCCAAGAAACTCTTTCTCTAACTACTCAAACTACTACTCTTTTCTACTCATTAGCTATTCTTTTCCATTATGATATTTTTATTATCCCTGCCTACAGCACGCAATGCAATACAAATATTGCTCTGAAGAAGCGCGTGTAAGAAAAACTCGACTGACGGGCGGAAACAACTGGGGTATCAGCTGAACGGGGGGGGGGGGGGGGGGGGGCGTTACACGCCCGCCCCCTGGTTATATTCCACACCAATGATCGCCGCGAGACGTTCAAAGCGGCATTCAAAAGCTCTTAATGAGACTAATCTAAAACATGCTCGAAAGTTTAGAATTACGGTCACATATTAGGCCACGGTCAGGTCAAAGGTCAAAATCGAGGATTTCAGTATATGGGCCATAATGTCCATCCAACGCCTTCCATTGCGACCATGATCACCCAAAGTGCTCTCAAAAGTATAATACACTTCCCACATGACTAAACTGAGATTGTCGGCAAAGGTGAAGGTCATGTCACAAAAGTTCACTATGCGCAAAATATCTACGAAGTCATGCAATATATGTTGTATGGGTTATTTTACACGTTGAATTCGATAATGATAGTATTTTACACCTAACTTCATTTACGTGAAGTTAGTGTCAAGCTCAGGTCAAGCTCAGGTCACATGACGTCAAAACTCTAAATTAATAAATATAAATACAAAGGCATGTTTCTGGACCAGTTTTGCCTCAGAAATGCAGCGGTGACATTCATGTTTTCGTAACTGGTCATTCAATCCCCCCCCCCCCACACACACACACACAAACAAGCGTCACGAGCTACCCATACTTTCGAAGCCATAAGTCAGCCAAAAATAGTGATATTGTTTTGAAATTTGGTTTGGGAATTGCCAATGTGTGGTTCTCTTAAATGAATTATGTTATGTAATATCTTTTAAAGGTTTGATTTTGTTGTCATTTTTCAAAAAATAATATTTTTGCTGAATTTTTGGGGTCAATTTTTTTTTTGCACAATTCCGAGATAGCCATTTTGTAGCCCTGACCAATCTCTTTTTACGTTTTTTTCGCATTTTGCTTAACCCGCGCCGTGTCGGTGCTCGGCGCCACCTTCGACGTGCGGGGGGGGGGGTAGAAACCCCCCTCTAACTTGAAAACTAAAAGGGCTAGAAAGACGCGGAAAATGGCGTTCAGAAGGTTTCGACAAGCACATTCGAAAGTACTTCAAATATTTTGTTTCCCCTAAAGCCAATATTGAGATCACCAGAAGTCACCAAAAGTCACATTTTCCAGTTTTAGGACTTCGCTCCAGAAACCCCCAGATATCACAGGAACTATGATAGCTAGGAACAAACGAAAAAGAGCAATGGAAAGCTCTGGAAACATGCAATCGACAAGGTGTACTCAGATTTTAGCTCAAGTCAATAGTTTAGGCTCCAGAACTGATCAAATGTCAAAAAGGCTATGTTTTGTAAAACAGTTTTTTCATGAATAGCTTTTTACCTAATAATGACAAGGATATAATAGTGATGCCATCGTGTGTTTCTCGTCAAGCCGCTTCGAATCATATTAGTGTTGACCAGGTTAGGTCCACTTAACAATTTTACCTCAGGTCAAGGTCAAGTGGTGACCCGAGTAGGTTATGTTGCATATGGAAAGACGTGCCTCGACGAGACAAACATATTGGTGTCGTTTTCACTTCTCTATCGTCATTATGTCCAGAGTTATTGAAATACAACTGTTGGTGACCTCGGATGACCTCGGATAACCCTGTAAGAGTCACTGAACAAAAATGGCACCTAGGTCATCAAGCTTGGCATATAACATGATCCAAAAGGAATTATACTGATATCTTGCGTATCCTTGAAATAGGAAGCATTTCAATATTTCCCCATTGACTTATCATGGGGAGGTCACGAAATTGACCAGACCTTAGGTCGCTGATATACAAATCCAATATAAACGAATTGTAAATATATATGACCTTATGAAATCCTGTAAGTACCAAATTGATCGGTCAAAAACTGTGACTGTGGTACGACCGGAAGCATTTTTGGAGGTTGGGTCACGTGACCTGGCCTGGTGACCTGACCTAACATGACACGAAGTAAACAAAATCACACTTTGTGGGTAATTGATGTCCCAACACCTATGCCAAAAACGGCGGCGCTGCGCGCCACCATTTTCTCTCTATCCTCGAGAAAAAAACTCCTTTTTAATATCAGCGACCTAAGGTCGGTTCAATTTCGTAAGCTCCCCATTATATGTCAATAGGGAAATATTCAAATGCTTCCTATTCCAAGGATACGCAAGATAGCAGTCTAATTCCTTCTGGATCATGTTATTATAGCACATTCTTGATGACCTAGGTGCCATTTTTGTTTAGTGACCCCTACAGGGTCAGCCGAGGTGATCCGAGGTCACCAACAGTCGTATGTCAATAACTCTCGACATAATGACGATACAAAAGTGAAACCGACACCGATGTCTTTGTCTCGTCGCGGCACGTCTTCCCATATGCAACATGACCTTCTTGAGTCACCACTTGACCTTGACCTGAGGTCACATTTTTTTATTGACCCAACCTGGTTAACATTAATATGAGACGAAGCGCCTTGACGAGACAAACACGATCGCGTCAAAATGATTGCCTTGTTGATATTAGGTAAAAAGCTATTCGTGATACTGTTTTTTAATAGCCTTTTTGCCATTTGATGAGCTCTGGAGCCTAAACTATTGACCTGAGCTAAAATCTGAGGACACCTTAGGGATTGCATTTTTCAAGAGCTTGCCATTGCTTTGTTTCATTTGTTCCTAGCTATCATAGCTCCTGTGATATCTGGGGGTTTATGGAGTGAAGTCCTAAAACTGTAAAACCTGACCTACGATGACCTCTGGTGACATCAATATTGATTTGAGAAAAAAGATATCTGAAGTACCTTGGAATATGCTTCTTGAGAGCTTTCGGACGCCCTTTTTCGTCTTTCTAGCCTTTTTAGGTTTCAAAAGTCCCAAAACAGTGAAATCCACTGTCCTGACAGTCGGACTCCATTGAAAATGCCCAAGTACCCGGCCCCGGGGAATCAACTGGCCGGACTTCTTCTTTTTTTTCGTCGGAAATATAGATGAAACTAAATTATTGTCAATCAAGAGGTGAAACGCAACTGCTCATTAAAAAATGTAAATGTTCATACATAATGACGTGATGAATATGATGATTAAGTGAATAATACATCTGAAGTGGTTTTGACGATCAGTATTTCTAAGGACATGATCGTTTAGTAAATTTTCACAGTAATAACATAGAAATTATTTTTACTGGCAGTTTGACCCCTGAGTACTTAATGAGAAGTAGCATTTTGTCCCCCTACCTTATCCATAAAGACAGAACATTTTACCACCCCTGGGGTGGGTATAGAATAAAGTTGTCCGTACTAGTCAATGGCGTATGTTCAAGTGAACATTTACGCTCCATTTTCTGTCCAGGGAATGAAAAAGCAGGTTGGACATCCAAAACGTAAAATGATATGCTTTCCACTCGATAATTAACATACCCATCGGCCAAACAGTTTCATATCTACATAATATTTTAACCCGCCATTGACTGGAGGGGGGGGGGGGGGGGTCGCCCCCTCCCTGACCAACTTTCTCAATAGCTCAACAAACCATAGGCAAACAACAAACCAACGTGAAACTGCAGGTACCTTCTCCTACATACATTTTACGTCTTTTGTGCAAAAATGAAGCAAATTTCGTCGGAATTTTTCGAGACTTTCGAGATATTGCTTTTTTGACTTCTAATGACTAGACAAAAACAAAATGCCAGCACTGTATTTCTGAAACAAAACTGGACTGTAAACATGCCTTTTTCATGTATATTAATCAATTTCACATTTTTGACATTAAGTGATCTGGCCTTGACCTTATATGGTGTCAGATTGTGAACATGGCTGTTACTATCGAATTTTACGTGTAAAATAACCCATAAAACAGGTGTCGCATGACTTTCGTAGATCTCTTGCCAATAGTTACCTTTTGTGATCCGATCTTCACCTTTGCTTACCATTTCACTTTTGCTTATGCAGGATATGTATTATACTTTTGAGAGCACTTTGTGCGATAAAAGTCGGAATCTAAGGCTTTGATTGGAAAGTATGGCCCAAACACTCAAATATCTCAATTTTGACCTTTGACCTGACCGATACCTGACATGTGACCTTATTTCGACAATTCCGTGCATGCTATAGATGCGTCTCATTGAGAGCTTTCGATTGCATCCTTCCGCGTCTCGGGGCGTTTATTGGTTCAGAAGATAACCACCAGCAGGGGGGGGGGGGGGGTGTGTGTGTGAAAAACGCCCTCCTCAGCCAATGGCGTTCGGCTGAGACCCCCAGCCAATGCAGGGTTAATAAGAGACATTCATCTGTTGTGAAGTTGTTTCATATCTTCAGCCCTTTTAAACTTACTCGCGCGCGAGGACCACACTCGCGCGAGGACCACACTCGCGCGAGGACCACACCTGGTATGACACTATTCGCCGTTCTTTTATCTACAGAAGTGTGCCAGTTGTATCCACACCCCACCAATAGTTGGCGAGATATGCATCCGAGATTGCAACAGCTTTCGCCCGTTTTGTTTTTTGTTTTGTTAACGTTCGAAAATCTTAGCGACCCCATGGTAAAACTATGGGAAATTTGATCACGCGTCACGCGCTCGCTGGACAGCGCACCGTGATGATTTGCTTTAAGCAATGCATCATATACTAAACTACAATCTGATAACAATTCAGCTCCAAAAATTCAGCTCCTTTGAATCATGAGATAACAGATATATCCCCAAACAACATACCCACACACATGCATACCAACATACATGACCTGAGCCCGTTTTAGATCGCTTGTTGATCTCCGGCTTCGCGCCTTCGGCGCTCCGCCTCCGTCCGAAGAATGCACGGTAGTTATCTGTACTCGCATAAACTTAAAATCCGAACACCCAAAAATAATTGTGGCAAAACCGACGACACATGTCAACAGATATCTGCTATATATCTCTTAGGTACCACATCTGAGTCATATTGCTCCCGAGCTGTAGGTACATTACCACCTTATATACTTGGTCCACTTCTTACCAAAATATCATATTGCGTTAGGAGAATAGTTTAGTTGAATTATCACTTTCAATGTTCTATTTTCAGTACGAAAAGGAACAAAGGCGTTAGTGTTAGATGACAATCAGGAATAATTCCCTTGTTAGCATAGCATAGATGGAATGGTGTGATAAACTTTCGCTCGAATTTCGTATTTCGCTCGAATTTTTCGTTTTCCTCAACACTATAAAATATACAAATTTCACACCAATATTCGGATTTTTGCAGGTTTTATATTTAATCAGCCATCAGCGGAGCATTGTGGGTGTGGTGCAAATGTCTCCTCACTGTACTCACCTGTTTGGGAAAAGATAGTCACCTATTAAACAGCAACAGAGCGTTCCCTACAAAATGAGCACACATCACATGTCGAATACCACCCGCTGAATACCACAGGTTGAATTCTCCTCTAGGTGAATACACAAAATATGTGGAACACTAACACATATCCAAATTACATGTATTTGTCCCCACAGGCGCTGCGTAAAATGCCCGTCCATTTAAAGTCCCCGCACAGTCATCACAGCCACACGCGGTCCCTAAAGTGTGTGTGACAAGGAGACGTTTCAGAAGGCTCTTGTTACTAAATTTCACGCTACAACCATATCTGTAGGACTTCTAGCCAGTATGTATCCAGCGATAAATTGTCATTGCACTTTTGCAGTTAACGTCTTCCCGCAGTCCGCATACGTCTTTTTATCTGTGCATCCGGCGGTGACGGGTCCGAGTTCCATGTAGAGTAAACGTCTTCCCACAGTCGTCACACCTGTGGGGCTTCTCCCCTGTGTATCACGCGGTGACAGACCAGACTCCCCCGCAGAGTAAACGACTTTCCGCAGTCGCCACAACTGTAGAGCTTCTCCCCTGTGTATATCAAGCCATGACACACCAGATGGCTCTGCTGAGCAAACGTCTTCCCACAGTCGTCACACCTGTGGAGCTTCTCCCCTGTGTGTATCAAGCGGTGACGGGTCAGACTGCTCCGTTGAGTAAACGTCTTCCCGCAATCGTCACACCTGTGAGGCTTCTCCCCTGTGTATCAAGCGGTGACAGGTCAGATTGCTCCGTCGATTAAACACCTTCCCACAGTCGTCACACCTGTGGGGCTTGTCCCATGTGTGTATCACGCGGTGACAGACCAGATTCCGTCGCAGAGTAAACGACTTTCCGCAGTCGCCACAACTGTAGGACTTCTCCCCTGTGTGTACCAAGCGATGGCCGACCAGATTGCTCTGTCGAGTAAACATCTTCCCACAGTCGTCACAACTGTAGGGCTTCTCCCCCGTGTGTATCTTCCGGTGTCGGATCAGGTAGCTTCGTTGAATAAACGCCTTCCCGCAGTCGTCACATTTGTGGGGCTTCTCCCCCGTGTGTATCTTCCGGTGTTGGATCAAATTGCTCTGCTGAGTAAACAGGTTCCCGCAGTCTTCACATCTGTGGGGCTTCTCCCCCATGTGTATCTTCCGGTGTCGGATCAGGCACTTTCGTTGAGTAAACGTCTTCCCGCAGAAGTCACATTTGTGGGGCTTCTCCCCAGTGTGTATCTTCCGGTGTTGGATCAGATTGTTCTGCTGAGTAAACAGCTTCCCGCAGTCTTCACATCTGTGGGGCTTTTCCCCCGTGTGTATCTTCCGGTGTTGGATCAGGCTGCTTCGGTGAGTAAACGTCTTCCCGCAGTCATCACATCTGTGGGGTTTCTCCCCCGTATGTATCTTTCGGTGTTCGATCAGATTTCCCTGCTGAATAAACGTCTTCCCGCAGTCGTCACATATGTGTGGCCTCTCCCCTGTATGTATCATGCGGTGACGAACCAGATGGCTCTGTCTAGTAAACGTCTTCCCGCAGTTGTGACACCTATAGAATTGCCCGTCTGAGTAATTATCACGATGGTTTGACATTCTATTGTTTCCGCCTAATGTGGGATCATCATGGTCCAGGCGTCGTTTGACGTCTGAGCTGTCACATTCTGGTCCAAACAAGTTGTAACTGCAATCTTCGGAGCTGAGTTCGGTGAGACCTGCAAAGGTGAAGAGGATCAGTGCCGTATTGAGGATGTGGTGACCGATCACGGTCATTCGCTTTCGGCAACAAAGGAACATATGTCCTTTTGCAGGGCAATTGAAGCTAAATGCAACATTTGGCACTGGTCATTTGAATGCGACCACAAGTAAAAATTGCGGTCTTGAGACACAATAGAGCAACTCTAAGGGCTAGGGCTGCGATCACGACCAAGCCTGAGAAACCGGCGAGGAGAGTGTGCTGACATCAAAACCTACGGAACCTCGTTGTTCAATAATGTGGCGTCGCGTGTGCATCCCAGTTCAACAGGAGAATGAATGTCACCATCTCCCGCCTCCTAGTGCTTCAGTAACACCGCCAAGTAGAGAACCTTGGTTGAAGAGGTTTCAGCTTGTTTTAGGGTACACAACCAATGCCATTCAAAATTCAGGATAGTATCCCAGTTAAAGGCCTTATGGAAGAACTGAGATTCCCGAAACTCAGACATAAGACATGTGTAATTGAACACCGGCGCATCAATTGTAAAATCATAGCTGATATTCAGTGTAAATAATTCAATTTGCACACCAAAATGGAGTTAGCACTTACAATTGACAGAGGAAACAAACTGATATCTAAATCTATTCACCTTAACCCTCGCCAGTGTAGGGCAAAATACCTAAGTGACCGTGTAGGGGGGGGGGGGGGGGGTACACACACCCTGGCGTTTCGCCCCTAACTGAGCTAGAGCTTCGTTCCAAAAACGGGCGTGGTGCTTGTGATGAGAGGAAGCGGTTGATACCCGATTTTAAGGTCCTGGGTCATTAGGCGACCTCTGGTTTTATATTACAACGCTACTCTAGAAGTACTTGACACATTTATTTGGTGCTGAAATGCTTTTCCTGCTCCTTAATGATTCATATTTTTAAAAACATGTCGTCAATAACTCTGGAATGTGCCTTGTATTACTATGAATTACTATGGATTAAGGTTTAGCTCAAACATTTGTTTTTCTTCAATTGATACAAATAGTTAGAAAATTGTTCATCAATTTAGTCCCTTGCTATTTCGTAGAAACAACCTATTTTTCGACGTCCTCATTCCTGGTGCATGCAGTTCGTTTGACGCATTTGAATATAATAACGCAAAACAATGATGACATGACTTAATTATTTGCTGACATTGGTCTACATTAGCATAAACATCATATCATCACTCCATTTTACGCGTACGCAAATTGCTCTTCACTTCGGTCGCCGCTCTTCACTTCGGTCGCCCATACACTCAGTATTTCTTGACACTCGGTATTTCTTAGAAACGATAAAAGTTATTGTCACAATTCAACATTGAACAACTTCAAAGAAAAGCGCTAGATATATCGCGCTGCCAAATATGAGAGGACAATACTGATCATAAACTCCGAAAGAAGTATATGTACCTCTTTTTTTTCTTCTCAAAATTTACTTGCTGCGATAGGAAATGTATTTGAACTTGCAAACTGAGACTCGACCAATGTAATACCTTACACGTGGCATAAGATAATGCAGAACACAATACATCAAAAGGAGATTACTTCCCTGGTATGCCTTTATTCAGGTACTTCTACCTATCGTAAGGTGCCTTCCTGTCAGTGCTCTACCATTCTTAACCATTCACCAATGCCTCGAATGCCACGCTGCGACTCATTCGGCAGAGCTACGGACGTTTCACGCCGAGGAAGGCTGGACTCCTGGTAAGGGATTTTATGTAAGTGGCTTGGCAACTTACAAAAATACAACTTGTCAAAGCCACATGATCGAAAGTTCCGGATCCCGGTGGGGCGGGGGTCCTTAGCCATTGCTCAATGCATATCCAATGAAGGAATCAGAGTCGAGCTGAAGATTCATCTCACAATATGTTATCAAGGGGAACTTCTAAATTGCAAGTACTTCAGCAACACAGCGTCACATAACACGCGTCCTAGTGGGACTCGGATAATTACACGCCCTGGAGAGGGGGATTTCGCCCCCCCCCCCCCCCCCCACCAATATCTCGGAAACGACGCCACGTAGCGACAAGCGGAAAACGGCGCTGGATAGCAAAAGACAAGCTCTATCGAAAGTATATCGGGCTGGGCAGTATATAGTGACTGAATGAATGATTCAGTCACTGATTGAATCATTCATACAGAGAAAATAGGCTGATTGAATCATTCATTGCTCAAAGAATCATTCTTTTTTAGTCGAACAGCATACACTGTCCAAAAACCATTCAGCATTCGTCCCAGCGGCCCAGCATTCATCTGTGCTCTGTGGACAAACCAGGCACTTAATGGCCAATTATATTAGCGAGCTGTGGCCTGTAATTCATCCATGCGTGAAGAAAGTGAGGCTTTGTGTCCAACTCCAGTGGGCACAAAGCCACTGTTCAATCAGCCCTAGCTAGGTACCTTGGTACTGGTAGGGTTAGGGGTAAGCACCTAAGTACTTAGATAAGGTAACTAACTCATACTTCGGTTCATAAACCACACAGTACACGCACACCTTTTTCACACGATTTTTTTTAAAATCAAAATGTACCCACCTTTTCCTAATTTCTAGGCTATACCATATCAAAAACTAAATCATAAACAAACATTTGCATGACCTCCGCATGTCCCAAATATCACTGTCGCATCTGCGCCGCTTTATTCCACATCATGCTTGATACAAAATAATACCTAATCAAAATCAAAATAAATGTTCTATTCGCTTAAAAAAGCGAAGCGTAGTCATTAATGCTTTTGGAACTTGGAATTTGCAATTATAATACAAATTATAAATATCCTTTTATAATCAAAATAAACAACCTATTTCCCATTTTGGCAAATGTCCTGCAATTGGCGTCTTGCCCTCTCTGCCGTCGCGCCACTTTCGCCCACGGCCGCTCGCTGCGTTTAACTATAACTAACCTAACTATTTTCATAATTCAATAACAACATTCAATGACGTCATTGCAATTGCTACAAGGGTTTTGAATGACTGCAAACTGCAAAGAGAGCTGTCTGGCATTAAGGATAGTTATCCACATTGCGAGTCGTTGTGAATGAATCATTCATGACCCACTCATATTAGCCGCGCGTCACTGATAATTGACTCACCATGACCAGTGTTAATGTTGAGTGATTGAATCATGATTGAATCATTCATTATGGTAATTTGAGTGATTGAATCATGATTGAATCATTCATTACGGTAATGTTGAGTGATTGAATCATGATTGAATCATTCATTATGGTCCGTGAATCACAGTGAATCGACTCATGACAAATATTAATCATTGACAAGTCTGTCCCTAACCACAGACCAAATTTGCACACGATCTGCCCAGCCGTTGCGGAGTTTTTGCGAGAAAACACCTTTCAACACTCCTCGCGCGGCGGCACCCGCCACGCGCAGTGGTAGTCAACCACGTGAGTCGGCAC
Source organism: Chirona hameri (assembly GCA_036785665.1). NCBI lineage: Eukaryota > Metazoa > Arthropoda > Thecostraca > Balanomorpha > Balanidae > Chirona > Chirona hameri. Next base: position 40,716 of record JAXIVJ010007386.1, on the reverse strand, counting down.
TGCACTGGTCTCAAACAGGGTAGGTTGGATGGGGCTGGTCAGCAAAGAAGCTCGCTTGTCAATCGGACGTGCGGTTGCAGAGATATTATCTTCTCAAAAGCGTCGCTACGGGCCGGGCCACGCCGGGTTGGGTTGGGCCGCCCATATTCACATTTGTCCCATACACCACGGAAGAACGAGCAGAGCTTCGCGCTCGCTCGTAATAAGTAACTCATGACGACATTTTTTGAAGTTACGTTTTTTTGGCTTTTATTGACCAGATACAGACAAATAAATGCCACTGCTGTATTTCTTAGAGAAAACTGGTATAGAGATTAAGATTTGGTCTTTAGATGAATCAATTTCAAATGTTGATCTTATATGACCTGACCTTGTATAGTAGCAGGCTGTGAAAATGGCTGCTATCTAATTTTACGTGTAAAATAACCCATAAAACATGTATCGCATGACTTTCGTAGACCTCTTGCCAATAGTGACCTTTTGTGAACTGACCTTTGTTTACAACTTTTACTTAATGCGGGAGATGCAGTATACCTTTGAGAGCACTTTGCGCGATAATGGTCTCAATCTATTATATTCTATATGGTTTCCCCATTTATCATTCTAATCTATATGGTCTCAATATATATGAATCGGGTTCGAGTCGCTTCGGCGCTCGCTATTTGCCCCTGCCTGTCGCCGGTGGCAGCGGTCGCACTGAAGGTCAGGTGACGTCAGAGGGTGGGTCGGACCGTGTCCAGGTATATCGGGCACGTACAACTTTCGCTTCTAAATTCTGCCGGACGCCAGTAATTGCTTGATCGGGTGGTGGGGTCAGGGCCTGCGCAACAAGCTATGCTTAGCGCGGGGCCTGACCTCGGAAATCAATCCATTCAAAAACATTCGAACTAAATACAAAACAAAACTAAGGATTAAATAGAAAGTATGGCCAAAAAATCAAATATCACAATTTTGACCTTTGACCTGACCGTGACATGTGACCTTATTTTACGAATTTCGAGTAAACATTAGATTCGTCTCATTGAGAGCTTTCAATCGCCGCCTTGGGCGTCTCTCTGCGGTGAATGGTTCGGAAGAAATCGAGGGGGAAGAAAAATGTACCCCCATTTCCCCCCCCCAAGCGCCGCGCGTTCGGCTGGAGACCCCAGCGCTACGCGGATTAAGCTATAATTTGTGGTGCTTGCATTAGCCATGTGTATCTCGGACCTGTAAGATTTTCACTACGATCTTTGATTAGAAATAGGCAAATACTCGGTAATATGTTTAGATTAATCCGGCAATGATCACAAAAGCACACCCTGGCAGCGACACTAGAAATGGCTAGTCGAACGACACTGGTTAAACATAAACAAAAACGTTTGGGATACAGGCACGTTTGCTAATACTGTAGCTTGACGTGCGTGAAGCTTGCAACAGTTCCATATTTAGATATTAAAGGGAATAGTTCACCCTTAACCCGCGCACTGCAGGGGCTTTGCGCCGAACACGAGCTGCATAGGGGGGGGGGGGGGGGTGATTTCCGCCCCCCTTAAATCTCGAAAACTACGCAACGTAGAGAGAAGCGGAAAAAGGCATTTGATAGCTTCATACATGTTCTATCGAAAGTATTTCAGTGTTTTGTTAAGTCAGGTCAAAATTGAGGTCACCAGAGGTCATCAAAGGTCAAATTTTCCAGTTTTTTCTCTCCTGTTTTAGGACATCGCTCCAGAAATTCCCATATATCTCAGAAACGATGATAGTTAGAAACAAACGGAAAAAAAGCAAGCGCCAGCCAGTGAAATTTGTAATCGCTAAGGTGCCCTGAGATTTGATCTCAGGTCAATATTTGAGGCTCCAGAGGTAAAAAAGAAACAAAAGCAGTTTTTTTGCTAAATCGTTTTTTTGCTATTCACTTTTTACTTAATAAAGATAACGGAAAACTGTTCACACCATTGTGTTTATCTTGTCAAGGCGCTTTGAATGATATATATGGTGAGCTTGTTAAGTCAATTCAACAATTTGACCTAAGGTCAAGGTCAAGTGGTGACCGAAGTAGGGCATGTTGCATATGGGAAGACGTGTCTCGACGAGACAAACACATCGATGTCTGTTTTACTTCTCTATCTTCATTATGTCGAGAGTTATTGACAAAAAAGTGATGGTGACCTCGCATGACCTCAAATGACCCAATAGGGGTCACTGAACAAAACTTACACTTGGATCATCAAGAATATCCTATAATAACATGATCCAGAAGTAATTGGACGAGTGCCATGCATATCCTTGAAATAGGAAGCATTTGTATATTTCGCCATTGGCTTATTATGGGGAGGTTACGAAATTGACCTGACCTTAGGTCACCGATATCAAAATTTCGAGATACACGAATTGTAAGTACTGATGCCCTCATGACATCCTGTAAGTTTCAACCTGATCGGTGAAAAACTCTGGCTTTGGCACAACTGCAAACATTTTTGGTGGTGGGGTCACTTGACCTGGTCTGCTGACCTGACCTGAGATGACCCGAGCATATTTTTTTTCTTCAAAGTGTGCGCAATTGATGTCCTAACAGGTGTATCAAAACAAGGCGGCGCTGCGCGCTGCCGTTTTTCGCTATTTTTGAAAAACCTGAGGGGGGGGGGGGGGCAGAAATCAACCCCCCCTGCAGTGCGCGGGTTAACATGGAGTTTTGGACTGAGATAGCAGATTTGTAGAGCAGATCTAAAAATGGGTTGTGGTGAAAGAATTACCTCCGTACGTTAAGTAATTTCGACACAGGACTAGTGGGCCCGGTTTCAATTCCGCTGTTCCGGGCCACGATAAGTTTCTTTCGCTCGCCGCTCGCCGCCGGAGGCAGGTACACTCTCTGGCACGTAGTCTCTGGTCACGACGCCTCGTTAACCCGCGCACTGCAGGGGCTTTGCGCCGAACACGAACTGCAGGGGAGTTGATTTCCGCCACCCCCCCCCCCTGAGATCTCGAAAACTACGCAACGTAGCGAGAAGCGGAAAAAGGCATTTGATAGCTTGATGCATGTTCTATCGAAAGTATTTCAGTGTTCTTTTAGGTCAGGTCAACATTGAGGTCACCAGAGGTCATCAAAGGTAAAATTTTCCAGTTTTTTCCTGTTTTAGGACATCGCTTCAGAAATTCCCATATATCTCAGAAACGATGATAGTTAGAAACAAACGGAAAAACGCAAACGCCAGCCAGTGAAATTTGTAATCGCTAAGGTGTCCTCAGATTTGATCTCAGGTCAATATTTGAGGCTCCAGAGGTCAAAAAGAAAGAAAAAATCCGTTTTTTTGGTGCTAAATCGTGTTTTGCTATTAACTTTTTATTTAATAAAGATAACGGAAAACTGTTTACGCCATTGTGTTTATCTTGTCAAGGCGCTTTGAATGATATGTATGGTGACCTTGTTAAGTCAACTTAACAATTTGACCTAAGGTCAAGGTCAAGTGGTGACCCAAGTAGGGCATGTTGCATATGGGAAGACGTGTCTCGACGAGACAAACACATTTTTGGTGGTGGGGTCACTTGACCTGGTCTGGTGACCTGACCTGAGATGACCAGAGTATATTTTTTCTTCTTCAAAGTGTGCGCAATTGATGTTCTAACAGGTGTACCGAAACCCGGCGGCGCGCAGCGCCGCCGTTTTTTCGCTATCTTTGAAAAACCTGGGGGGGGGGCGGAAATCAACCCCCCCCTGCAGTGCGCGGGTTAATATCCGCTCAGCCGCCCGGGCGGCGCGGCGGCCTCTTGTCAGAGACTGTACTTGGCGTCAGGCGGAGCGGGGCGGAGCCAGAACGCCAGCTGTCAATTGTCATCGTACGATTTCTCGTGAAATAGAAAGAGAAACTTACTTCTTTATCCACATATATCCATCAGTTGTCCAAACCCAAGCCATATTCGTAGTTTTGAGCTCAAGATGCACCGTATGGGTGAATTTCAAGATAACTTTCAAGGTGACCTATTCCCTTTAACATATATTTGGCAAATCGACGAACCTTGGATTGCGCCCAAATTTAGGTAGAAAGGCCGCTAAAGACTTCTTAAGACATCGCAGAGGGATTTTGCGATGCATATCATAGTTAAGCTTCTAGATGTGAAATAAAGGTTACTTCGACATTGACAACTCCTTTCAATTTCAATCAAATTTGGCACAAGTGCTACCAATGACCTGAAAAGAGGGACTTTTTGATGCATTCCAATTTGGGGTGCCGGGCTGATGTAGCAATTCACACCTTTTCAATGCCGTTCTATAATTGGGACATTTATTACTCCATTTTACATTTTACCTCCATGTGCAAAATTTAGGAAACAAGTACAGGGACCCGCACTTGCTATGGTACATAATAAGGTCCGGCTTCTTTCTCCTCTAGCGTATGTTTGACGGCGAATTAAGAAACGACCATATTATGCATTCAAACCGCATTACTGAGAGCTTCAAATCGATATATTGACGCATTGGCTCACCTTTTCCATTGACTGCTTTTAAAGGGAGTGTGCCTACTCGCATCGCATATTTGGGGTTATTGGCACTGGTCTATAGAACATAATTGTCTGAATTGACCCATGATTTCATATCTCCAGATTCACCCTGGTTCCTGAGATATTCCAAAGACTCCAGGAACTTACTGGGAGCAAACAGTTATCGGGTAGACTCCAGAGGGCTTCCGCTACTAGAAGCATTGCAACTATCGATTACACTGCTAGCATATTGTTAGCGCCGGTCCATAGCAATTCGAAAAAATGGCCGATGGACGATGGCCATTTTTTGACGAAGATATCAATTTAGAGATACGAAACTTGCACATAATAAAGTTCACAGTGGCAAGAACATGCTGTGCAAAACTTGTCTCTCTATCTTGCATGATGTGACCGTAATTGTATTGTCTTGTGTGCGCCGTTTTACATAACATCACTTTAGTGGCGATCGTTTTATAGATATCGAAAGAAAACAACAAGAAAAAACAATACAAGTGCAAATTCAACGAAAGGGGCTCCAGATGTGAATTTCATCATATCCAACAATCAAACCAATAGTTACTTACCGTATGCAAACAAAACATATTTTTGACATCCCAAAACAGTAGGCACACTCCCCTTAATACAAAATATATTTTTGACATTCCACAACAGTAGGCAGCCAAGACCTACCTTAAAGGGAATAGGTCTTGGCTACAGTCAAACTTCCTTTATCTCAATGTATCAAAGACTATATATCAAATATATAGTAAACGCAAATAAACATAACGCAAAATAAACATAACGCAAAATAAACCAAAAAATTTCAAAGTATTTTTCAAAAAAATAATTATGGACTTTTCACCATAACATGCCTCGGTCCCAAACTATGGGATGATATTATATGTAGGAGCATTGTCTGTAACGTTGGTATGTATGTAGCGTTGGGGAATGACAGGGGGGTCATAGGGGTAGGGAGAGTGGGAGGGTTAGATAAGCGGACAGGGGACTGTACCGGGTTCCTTTCCACTCTTGCGTGTGGAGCGAGAGGTACGTTGCAGAGTGGGATAACAGTGGAGAGATACATTGTAGGGTGAGGCGAATGGAGAAGAAGGTAGAATAAGAGATAGGGGTAAAGGAGGGTAGGCGAAAGAGAAAAGAGAGGAAATATCCACTCCTCCGGCTGTAATGGGAACAGCAGATCCCTTGTGTCTATTGCCAGCTCGACCTGCAGTGACCGGACAGGCTCGTAGGTCCAGGTCCACTAGAAGTGATGAGAGATGTATAAACTGATGTAGAGATGTAGATGGGTGACGTAGATGTAGGACAGATGTGGGGATGTAGACATAGCGTAGATCCCCTTCCACGTACAGAACATCTGATGGTGGTAGATGCTTTTAAATTTTGAGAGGCTGATTACTCTCGTTCATTATTTAGGCTGTTTACACCACATGCCACTTCACTGCTCGAGGACGGGAGGCAGGGTCTCGCCCATGAGGGTGAGGACGATACAAAGGGGAGGTGTGTAGGAATAGTCGGCTGTGACGCCCTGGTGACCATTGCCAACCTTCGTGATTCAAATCTTTCTTTAAAATCGTAAGTCGATTCGTAAGTTGAGTCATCCGTTCCATTCTCCCTCCCCCTTTAACACCTGATTAACTCCCAAAACCTAATCGCCCACTTGTCGTATGCCAGCGTTGCTAAATTTTACTTACCTTCGAGTAATGATCCGTCCGGCTGTCCTATCTGAGTTCGAACCACTACTACTGGGCCTTAACCTAAGATGAATCCTTCGGTCATTCATCCTCACCGCCACTCTCTCAGCTACGGACATTCCGCTTTCATTCGCCCCATAATTATTTGTTCGCCCCAAAAAATGCCCTCCCAGTAGTGCCGGATGCCAGCTGGAAGATGACTCCCAGGTAGGATAAATGTCCTCATCAATAAATCCTCTTAGCACTCCGCTGACGACCGCATTGCTGCGTGGAACACCCTGAACATATGTTTTGTTAACGCAAACAGTTCGGTTCCTACTTTAACAGGGAGCTAGTTTATCCATAGGACTTATGTGACACGGACTACGCTTTACCACCCGTCTTATCCTCTCTCCTGGAGAGGCCCTTATACCTACTGTCCCGGCTCTATCGGGGCCCCGCCGGACCTGCCTTCTCTGTCCTGGCCCTATCGGGGCTCCGCCGGACCTGCGCCTCCGTCCCGGCTCTATCGGGGCTCCGCCGGACCAAACCTTTAACAATTAACATCGGCCGGCACCAATTGCAGGTTTTGCGGATGTCCTTGCCTATATACCGACTGCGGGTGCCCGGAGATCTCTTTAGGAGATCTCCCCGTTTAACCGTGAGTGACTTCTGAGGTACGTCTAGCCTCCTCCTCTCTCTCATCCTTCCTCCCTCGCTCTCCTTTATCTGCGCCAACCTATCATCCTCTGGCATTTGGCACCCGCAGTCTTGGACTTATCTACTTGCAACCTCCCTGTGATATGCGGCCAGCCGCTATCACTCGGTCTGGGCATAATTTTCCAAGAGCACCTTCGTTGCATGTTTCGCCGCGCTGATTGATTTTCGATACGAGGATCGGGCACACAAGCCGTCATGCCTCTTCTAAAAACTCCAATACTTATTTAATATCTGTCCGGCCCTGACGGTGAGTATTATCAGCCATAGTAAATATATCTTACTTCTCTGCTGGAGCCTGTATTTACTGCCATCTGCCGCCACACGTTACTCGATACTTAGAACGGCCGATCCTCATTCAGACTCGTCTAGTTGCTGGAGGAATGGTAGTGTCCTTCTAGCTATCCTATTACGAAATCAATATCAACGTTTCTCCAACTATGACTGAGTACTAACCGCTTTACCAGTTCGCTATCGGTGACGTAAATTATATGACCCTTAGGTAATTTCCTACACGGGAAACGTTGTCCAAAAAGAATCGCAACCAGCTCAATAACGGGGATAAATCAAAAGTGGCACATTTCAATAAGCATCAGCTATAAATATCACTCTTAAACTTCAATTAATCGACAGTGCACCATCGTCAGGATAGATTCAAATAATTTAACGCTATTTATAGTTGGCTAATAATAAGGCTTAAACCGCTTGGACTGTCAATATACAGGACATCTACCAGTACAGTTGTACCATGACGTTAACATCGGGAAGGCGTCGGCTGTAATGTTCAATGTAAATCGCGAACTGTTGGCTTAAGAAGGTATATTTTTACCAGACTGTTAGGAGACGCACAATATTAAGAAAATTAATTTGACTGTTATACTATCATCCACTGACTCGCACGTATACGTCTGTTGTAGGTTGCTGCGCCCTTAAAACCTTTTACGGGCTGAACTAGTTATGGTTTGATCAACTTTTCCAAATAAGGTAATATAGACAGGGATTTAACGTTAAACACTCTGGGTCAGCGGCACGAGTTTATCAGCGACGTAAACGAGGTCGCAGTGACAGCTAATTAATCGCATTTCTCATACTACAATGTCCTTAACCCTCGCCCGGGTAGGGCAAAATCACTACGTGTTCGGGTAGGGAGGGGGTGGTGGTGGTACGACCCCCCCCCCACCCCTTAGCGTGTCGCCCCTAATTGAGCCAGAGCTTCGATGCAAAGACGAGCGTGTTGCTTGTGACGAGAGGAAGCCGTAGATACCCGATTTTAAGGTCGTGGGTCATTAGGTGACCTCTGAAGTCATGTCAATGACACAAAAGTCATCAAAATTACAATGCGTATCAATTTAATTG
>JAXIVJ010007386.1:0-27500 GCA_036785665.1 Chirona hameri | reverse complement strand
AACAAGTAAAATAACCACACAAACCAAGGCCTTATAACTACACAAAACAAGGCCCTATAAATACACAAACCATGACACGGCGCAGCAGTGACAAAACTGGCGGATAATTTTGTTGTTACAGAACGCACGAGACAGCGAATTCATCGGAGAGCGAATTCGTTGGATTCGTCGGAGAGCGAATTCGTCGTGTTGCCGATCGTACCCTTTGACAAATATTCACAACTTCACACCTCAGAATCGTGACGCCTCAGAATTGCGTGAAGACAATTGTTCATGTTCGTATTCGAAAATAAGCTGTAGTATCAAATCCTAACCCTTTGGGCCAGTTCAAGTTTAAATATTTGTGTTTTTAAATAAGTCCATCAGCCGACATCCTCAATATGTTAGGACATTTTCATTTTGGTGATTTTAAGTCATTTATGGTGATAAAGTTAGTCATTTCGGTGACGGGATTAATTGTGTGCGCCGTTTTGAGCCCCACGATTCGCAATTGTCAAATACTTCAGCCGCCATTAGGCGCAGCAGTGAAGTTGTACCCAGGGTAATAGAGGTTGTACCAGGGCAGTTGTACGGCCTTGGACTTGGCAGTGAAGTAGCTTTGTTTCTCTGTGCCCAAGGTCTGTATAAATGTGCCAAGGCCGTGCGTGTGCTCCGTGCCAGTTCCGTGCGTGCGGCTGGCTTGGATGTTAGTTATAGATATCTTGGCTTCGATAGTAATGAAACCGAGGATACTCTGTAATTTAAGACAGGTTTATTATTTTATTTTTGTCATTCAAGATATGATTTGTCACTCCCAATGGTGTTTAGTACGTTTGTCATACTAAATGTCCAGGAAAACTTGCCTTTTCCCCATTATCCTGTGAAGTATATTTATTATTTACTAGTCCATGTCAATATTGATCAAATAGGTAGTAGGTTACGTACCTCGACCTTATTTGTAGAAGCTATTACAATTACAACCCAAACACGTACATTGCATTGTGTGATGTTGAGTGATGAGTGCATACTTATTACATACTTATTTTTTTAAACTTATTCTAAGCTGCTCGTTTGGACTTGCGTGATCTTATCATGCTTTGTATTTTTGCAAACCACCAAAGATGAAAGAAGTCTACTCACCTTGACCTGTTCCACTCTACTGTTAGTGGTGTGTGTTAAAATGGTGCAAAATGCACATTGCAAACTATAAATATTCCTGTTTTTAATTCCTGTTTAAAGATTTTAAGTGTAGAATGAAGTATACATGCAGATTGCTAGCTGTCGAGTGCCGGGCCTGGCGGGTGCTGCCACATGTGGCCGGGCTTGATGCCGGTCCCAACTCATGCATGAGCGGTGGCGGTGCGGGGCCGGTTCCTGTTTTTTGGGAAATTTTTGCATCTCTAACCACCACCGACGCAGATTGAAACATTTTCAGATAAAAATATTGGTACATTTCCAGTGTTAACCCGCGCGGCGCTGGGATCTCCAGCCGAACGCGCGGCGCTGGGGGGGGTGGGGGGGGATTTTACCCCCTCGTATCTTCCGAACCAATGAACGCAACGAGACGCGCAAGGTGGCGATAGAAACCTCGCAGTGAGAAGAATCTAACGTATACCCGAAATGTTTAAAATAAGGTCACATGTCAGGTCACGGTCAGGTCAAAAATAAAAATTGAAGTATTTGGATTTTGGGTGTATTTGGGTTTTGTTGATACTATTTACCTTCCATCCAACGCCTTAGATTGTGACTATTATCTCACAAAGTGCTTTGAAATGTATGATGCATCTCCCGCATAAGCAAAAGTGAAATTGTAAGCAAAGGTCAAGGCAGGTCACAAAAGGTCACAGGTCTACGAAAGTCATGCGACATGTTGTATGGGCTATTTGACACGTATGATTCGATTGTAGCAGCCATTTTCACAACCTGACCCATATAATGGCCCTCAGGTCAAGGTCAGGTCACAAAAAGGACAAAATTTGAAATTGATTAATCTAAATAAAAAGGCATGTTTCTCGACCAGCTTAGGCTAAAAAAATACGGCGCTGGTATGTATTTGTCTGTATCTGGTCACTAAAAAAACGTAACTTCAAAAAATGACGTCATGCGTTAGTTATACCATGGGAGCCATGAGTCAGTCAAAAATAAAGATATTGCTTTGCAATTTGGTTTGGGTATCGTCCATACTTGGTTCTTCAATAAATCTTCCGGTTTGTTATATCTTTGTTTAATACTTTTGTGGAAATTCATACGAAAAAAATCAGTTTTGTTAACTTTTGGAGCTCAAAAACCCCAAATTTCGTAAATCCGAGATAGCCATTTCGAAGAGAATGCTATTTCTTTTCTTTCGCTGTTCTGTATTTTCGATTTGCATCAGAACTCTATTTTCTACGATTTTACAAACATTAAAAACTTTTCCACAAAAATGGCATGACATGACGTCACTAAAATGTCATTATCTCCCAAACAACTGCTCGAATTTCAATAAAAAATGACGAAGACGTATAATTGATTCAGCATACATAGCATGGTACCAAGAGTTTCCCTTCGATGTCATATTTTTTAAGTTATTGAGAAAATCCGGAAGGGGGTAAAATTAACCCTCCCCAGCGCCGCGCAGGTTAATCCGCGCCGTGCCGGGGGGGGGGGGGGGCGGTGTGTAGACCAGAGCTGCGGAGTCGACATAATTTTAGCAACTCCGACTCCGACTCCGGCCAAAACTGCCGACTCCGACCGACTCAGACTCCGACTCCGACTCCGACATCGACATCGACATCGACATCGACATCGACATCGACATCGACATCGACATCGACATCGACTCCGACTCCGACTCCGCAGCCCTGGTTTAGACACACCCCTCAGGTGAGGAGGTAATGAAAAGGGCTGGTTTGTCGTCCTTGGGACCATTTTTCATCCTTGACTGTAGGAAATGACTTTCAACTATAGTCAAAAATATCAGCTTATTTGTGTTATATTCCGCCTTGCATAATCAAAATATCAGTGAAGTGAATAAATATTGATCAATTGAAAAATCTCACCACTATTCTGGAATACGAATATACTAGTATACAAGAATAAGCAATTTGCTTTTATGGCTTGCATATTTTCAATACAAGAGTCAAGACTAAGGTACAGTCATTTAAATATCTAAGAAAGAGGAATGAAGACGTGCCCAACCTGTTACACAAACACGCTGTGAGCCTGGGCAACAATTTTCTTAGCGCAAGAAACGTCACATGAACAGCTTCTTTGCCTCATCTGGCCTTATCAGGAATACCATAAAACATTACTCAGAAAAGAAAGGAATGATCGCTAATTATTGCTTAACATTGTATATATATATTTTTTCCTAAAAATTGAATTCAGAATTGTATTATGTCTACACATTTACACACATATCAGGCGAAGACAAGAGCCCAGATACAGGATGAAATTCAGGATGAATTGGGATGAAATTGGGATGAAGTTGACCAGGCTAATGATTAAATTTTCAGGTAAACGCGGGATTTCTCACAGATTAACGAAAATTAAATGTCAGATTCTGAATGCAGGATCGGATAGCCTGATTCATCCCCCAGGCATTGAATGCTTATTTTCCCTTTGAGTCTTATATTAATTAAATGAGGGTTGTTTACCGCAAGGTGTCTGACTATGAAATGTCTTTAATACAGGTAAGAAATAAATGCCTCTCGTCGGGATGGCTCAGGCATGCTTACCTAAAACCAACATGTTTTCTGAAAAGTAATCATTAATCTTCCCTAACAAGTGGTCAAAGTAATTTATTATATGGTATAACATCCGGCAATAAATAGATCCGGCAATAAATAGATCCGGCAATAAATTCGGTGGTATTGGGTAATGGGTACCCCGTCCTTTGACCTTGAATTTGATATTGAAGTTGACCTTGAACAGCAAAATGAAGGTCATATTCGTGATCAGCGTGCCAGAATTGACCTTGGACTGAGGTTGGGCCGAATCTGAATCCGTCGCTGAATAAGTCGCTGAATAAGTCGGACTTCACGGACGTTCAACAGTTCTGGTTTACGCGTCAGCCGATTTGAAGATCTCCGGAACGGAGGATCGTAGGCATTAAGTTCGCAGCGGTAGTAGCAATGCTTGGTTGAGATATGACCGTTTCCACCACGACCAGAGGGTATTTTGTAGGGCTAAATATCCCACGAAATACCCTACGGCGTAAATCAGTTGTCCGATGTATATACGCTACACTGACATCCATATGATAGCTAGGACAGCCATCTTGCGCTGTCCGGCCGTCCCCACACTGTGTGGTGGCGCCACCACTAACGCACCAGCCCTGGGGGGCAAAACATCGCGGCGCGCCAGCTTAGCTTAGTATATGAGCATGAGCTTAGCTTATATGAGCCTGAGCTTAGCTTAGTATATGAGATATATGAGCTATAAGCTTAGTATATGAAGTATATGAAGCCTAGATCGCATTTGCAACGGAAAATGAACGGTATAACGTGTTTTTTACACCCCAAATAAGGCCATGGTAACCGATCATGTCAGCTGCTCTCCAGAAATTCCATGACCAGTAGCCTTTCTCATAAAGAATTTGAACAATCCTACTACTGTAGTAGAATTGTAGTTTCAAGTTTACTACTTACTACTGTCGCGTGTTTCACAAAGCGTAGTACATTGTACTGTTGTAGGTTAGTAACTTTGTCAAGGTTAGTAACAGCCAGACATGTGCATGGATCCCAAAAATGGATCCCGGGATCTAATCCCAGTGATCTGGATCAGGGATCCACTGAGATTATAGATCCACCCTCTCAGTTTTACCGTGGGATCTATTGAGATCATAGATCCAACCTTATATTTGTGCCGTTGGATCACAAGATCATGGATCCAACCTTATATTTTTGCTGTGGGATCCAAGGGATCAAAGATCTAACATTGTATTTTTGCCGTGGGATCCAATGGGATCATGGATCTAGACCAACAAAACACCCCGTGGGATCCAGCAGATCCTGGATATATTCATAAATGGCAGCTGTACAAACAAAACATTCAAACAATATCAGAGGAAAGTTAAAAGCTGAAACAGCTTCAAAATGTAATATGCAAAAATAATATACAGCTTCAAATTCATACCAATACCAATTACCAATACACAATTAATGGTGTCAGTATGAAGCATCAAATACTTACAGCAACCAAAACGTACCTCCTCCAATCAAATATTCTAAAAATCTGAAACCAGTGAACACGGAAGACTTTTAAATCCAAACCCAATCTCGGAAGGTTTCAACCTTCAATCAAGGCCGTATAATCAGTATAAATGGAATCATGGATAACTGGTTACAATGTTGTTTTTGCTGGATTATGATTAGGGCGCGTAGAACTGGTTACGATTTCAGAAGTTCAATGTCGAATGATTTCAATGTCAGTCATCATATGCACATCTGATCCCAAACACTTTTGTTTAGTCCTATGACGTCATGCCTTTTGGCCAATTGGAGTGCGGGAGCAAATGTATTAGTGTATAAGGATGTTTGACGTTCTCTGGTATGCTATACGACATATCGTCAAATTATTATCAATATCAACCATGAACCAGGCCACCATACCCAAAAGTGAACAAGAATAAATGAATGTAAAGGCACCGGCTAAAGAGAACGCAAGCGTAATTTATTATCTTACGCCATCAACTAGTGATTCTTTGTAGGTACTTTGTACCTATGACGTCAGTAATTCTACTTTGTGTCCGGCGATGAAGCTTTTCAAAATAATTTGTGACTGATTTCCAAGGTTGCACATAAAATAAAACGCACCAGGTGGCAGCAGCCAGCAGGTACTATGTTGAACGTTTCTGCTTTAGCACAATGACGTAATAAGATAGACACAGTCGTCACTCGTCATAATAATTAATAAGTGTCGTAGTAATGGAAGAAAGCACTCGCCAGTCGCCAGTCGCCACTCACTAATCAGTGAATGTTTGGACAAAATTGAATGAATGAATTAAAAATCGAGTCAAGTCATTAGTTGTCAGTACTAAGTCGAGTCAAGAATTCAAGGTATTCACCTCGATACTGTATAACAATAATAACATGCATTATTGATGATGTACTTTACATGTATGTAACTTGCAAAGTAGTGTTTCATATATTTAGCTTGCTATGCCGGATATAAGTATGCCCCGGTCACCAGTGACGTCATGGCAGATACCTGCGCAGCAGGGACAGTTCTACATTATATTTATGACCTTGGGTCGTATGTAGGAGGTAGTCATCCGGCGAATTGACCGAATCCAACCAAGGGGTGGTGAGTACTGACTACTGAGTACTGAGTGGTGACTGGTGACGTCACTCATCCACATAATCCCTTGCCGTTGCCACTAGGCAGTAGGAACTAGGAACTATACAAATAAATAATAACTCGCAAGTCGCAATTTATTTATATATATATATATATATATATATATATATATATATATATATATATATATATATATATATATATATATATATATATATATATATATATATTTATTTATTTATTCTTGCACAATTATACACAAATATATGTACAAATTACAATGTAAGCATGGCTGTGCTGAGGCCGATAATTAAAACAGTCTTCCCATTGGCTAAGAGCCATGAGCCCATGACGTAATGATAGTCAACTGAAGTATGACGAAGACATCTGTGATATGGCTGCGGCGGAATGCAAACATTGGCGAATATGCGTCATTTATTATACAATTTTCGAAATTTGTTGATACATATGTTCACGTGAGATGTGATCGTCATTCGTCACCATCACGATTGACCAGTATCAGTAGACAGTAACTTTAACAATATATTTAACAAGTAACCGCCTTGTTGACTGTTGTGATCTGTAAATATCCATCTGCAGAGTCAGACCATTACGCCACGCAGGTTGAGGTAGGAAATCCTAGTTGATTGAAATCTGATGTTGATTTTTTCAGTGCTGTATATTCTGACAATTAGGTACATGGCTACAGCTAGTAATCGAATAGATTAATGTTAATAGTATTATAGGTATTTACTGTGGACATAGTATCTTGTGGGATGTTATACTATTATTAATTAAGGAGGTTAACTTGTGAGAGACTGATGTCAGATGTGATCCAAGATTGTAATCAATGTTGGCTCATGAGCCATGAATGCATTGTGGTTTTACCATGGGATCCAATGGTATCCTTAAAACATGCTTGAATTATGTCGTGGGATCCACTGGGATCACAGAACAAACCTATTATTTTTGTCGTGGGATCCAAAGATCATAGATCAAACATTGTATTTTTGCCGTGGGATCCAATGGAATCATAGATCCAACCTTATATTTTGCCGTGGGATCATCCGGATCATGGATCTAACATTGTATTTGTGCAGTGGGATCCAATGGGATCGTAGATCCAACCTCATATTTTTGTCGTGGGATCCACGGATCAAAGATCAAACATTGCATTTTTGTCGTGGGATCCAAGGCTATGTAAACCAGGTAGACCGCTCCGGCCGAAAAAGTGACGACAACTCGTAATTTAGTTGCAACGACCCCGCAGCTGCTGTGACGCGGATGAGGGTCTCGCGGCCGGCCGGCCGGTCACCTACGTAGGGTTAACGCGTAGACCCCTCCCGCTTTTTTGTCACTTGGTTCCTTTGTTTGTCGGCTGATTTGTAAACTTAAGATGTCTATCTACCACAAATTAAGCGTTGTATTGGGTGCCGTTGCGAAAATTGCAATCCAACCCAAACTTAAGTTATGGGCCGGAACAGTTTGCTGCCCGGTGATTCCGGCCGGCCGCGTACTCCCCCCGTTTTTTTCCCGCTTGGTTCCTTCGTTTACTGGCCGATTGTTACACTTAAGATGTCTATATACCACAAATTAAGCGATGTATTGGATGACTTTGGGAAAATCGCAATGCAACCTTTTTTTAAGTTATGGGCCGGCAAATTCCACTGACCGGCGATTCCGGCCAGAC
The DNA here is from genome assembly GCA_036785665.1 of Chirona hameri. Taxonomy (NCBI): domain Eukaryota; kingdom Metazoa; phylum Arthropoda; class Thecostraca; order Balanomorpha; family Balanidae; genus Chirona; species Chirona hameri. The sequence goes on along the minus strand of JAXIVJ010007386.1, from coordinate 19,552 downwards.
CGCCGTACGTAAAACGCCAACGCGCACGTTCCTCCGGTGTGTGTCGCCTGATTTCTTCATTTGCCGACCTATTGTTACAATTAAGATAACAATCTGTCACAAATTGAACGATGTATCTTATGCCGTTGAGAAAATTGTCATCGGACTCAAACTATTTACATTTTGGGCCGGCAAAGTTAACCGTCCTTTGGCTCACGATGGCAGACCGGACAGCCACCACATACAATACTCAAACAGTGATAACACTCAAATAGTCTGAATTTAAATCATGCGGCCCATATTATGGCTAAAGAAAAATTACACTAGGCTTACCTGATAAATAAAACAAAGTTGCTGATATAACAGTTGACAATTTGCGATGATAACGTCTGACAGTTTTTGGCAAAGGCCAAAGCATACCCACAAAATAGATATTCTCATCTTTTTTGACGAGTTTCATGAAAATCTGATTAGATAAGTCGATTGTCAAATGCATTCAAGCAATTCAAAGTAACTGTTTAAAATTACACTTCCCGTCCGCGTCTCCACACCACACCATCCCGCCCGCTCACCGCGTCTCCAGCCGACGCCGGCCCACCAGGCGCCGCCATTGGCGGATCCAGAACGGTGGTGGTGGGGAGAGGGGAACGTTTTTTTGGGGGGGATTCCAAAAAGTCTCACACAATTCTGAAAACTCATCGGATTTCGCTTGCTTATGCATTGATAGCTGATTTAAAACAAACTTTCCTTAGTAAAACTTGCTTTTTTTCTATATCAGGAAATGTGTCAATTTTGCGCCGATTTCAGGTTTGTCGGGGGGAGGGGCATGGCTGTCACACCCTCCTCCCCCCCCCCTGGATCCGCTAGTGGGTGCCGCGGCGAGACGCAATGTGTTGTTGCCTGTAGAGACCAGTTCAGAAAATCTTAAATCTTTGGTCACAGCCCAGTCACGGCCACGGCATGAGCTGGCAAGTCACAGCTTTAGTCACGGCGCTGCAATGCTAACCCTATGGCGCTGGCCTCGCCAGTCACAGCTTCAGTCACGGCTGTGACCAGGTCTGGTCCCAGCGCTGGGCGCTGGGACCAGAATTCTGCAACTCTAGTTGCCTGGCAACGCACGCGCCAGGGCGCTGTACGTGCTCTCCCGCCCCGTGCGGTCTCTAAATAGTAAATACGTCGCGTTACATCGCATCAGAATTAATTGACCTTTCACATATACATTTGTATAACTCTCCACGTTTTCTCGAACTAGGAAAAATCCTCGAAAAGCTCCTAGACACCCATGCCCTCCGCACGGCGCCATGCAATTAACGTTACGTAAGCAAATGATGTTCGGCTATTCAGACCCTCATCCTCGTCATCAGCCGTCGACCAATGAGCGTGGAGAGTGTCAGACGCTGATTGGCCAAAAAGCTGTTGGCAGCAAATCCTGGATCATGCGCAGATGCGTGAACAAGATCAAGCTGCGGACGTTGCTAATATTTGTCGCCCTTTTTCCCCATGTTAAATAGGCGGAGCGGACCCCCCTGGTGGGATCCAATGGGATCATAGATCCTTCCCTGGGATCCATGCACATGTCTGGTAACAGCTAGGAGTGGGTCACTGCAAGACATAAATGAAGTATTATTACTGTTCCCTCGCATAGAATGTGCGTGAAGAACATTTTTTATGATAGAGCCAGACAGCAGGATTTTATCAAGCAGCTATTTGCCGTAATTAAACTACGCCTGCCACCTTCCGTTTGAAAAGAAAGCTGAGCTTGTGAACTCGCCGTTGCGTAATGTAAACAAAACATTCCGATGGCCATCTTTACGTGCGTCGGGCGGTTGGTTACGTTGTGGTAGTGTATTGCTACCGAATTTAGAAACCTGAAGACGGTGCCAGAGCGTCAATACAAAGTAAGTAATATCGTTTAATTAAAACTCGGCTTGCGATTACCCTTTCACTAGTTTGGCAACTTCCAAACGTTATAGACGTATAGATGGGCGGATGCTGGGTCACCTGCGTTTGGGTTGCATTTACTCTAAGCATTATAAAGACATAAAAGAAAAGTGCAACAAAGAGCCTCTTGGGCCTATCCGAGGTTGCACCCCCCATCCCCCCCCCCCTCCACCAGTCTCGCCCCTTCAAATCACCTTACTCTACCTGCATAAAAGAAGGCTAATCCCACGAGTATTTATGAACTAATCCCTTCTCTGTAAAGTATTTATCTAATCTAATTTTAAAGGAAGCAAGTGTCACTGCATCAGCGACATCCCCTGGTAGCATATTCCAATGTCCTACAACCCTTCTACTGAAAAATGACTGTCGTAGCCTAGTCCTACTTTGTTTCATAATGAGTTTATGCTGATGACCTCTACCTCGATTTTCCCTATTGAACTCAAACATACCCTTTAAATATCCAGAATGCTGACTATTTACAAATTTGAAGACTTCAATTAGATCTCCTCTTAGCCTTCTATATCTAAGTGAAAACATACCCAATTTCCTTAATCTATCTTCATAAGGTAAACTACCAAGACAATTAATCATTTTTGTTGCCCTTTTTTGAACTCTTTCTAACAACCAGCAATCTTTCTCATATGTTGGAGACCAGGCTTGTACACAATACTCCAAATGTGGTCTAACGTATGCACAATACAGTTTTGTTATTACCTTTTCACTCTTGTAGGAAACATTTCTGTTAATGGCCCCTAACATTCTAAGTGCCTTTTTCCTAGCTTCTACAACCTGGTCTGACGCTGATAGTCTATTGTTTACCACGACACCTAAATCTCTTTCCTTTTCAATCTGCTCCATTTTCTGCCCACCCATTTCATACCTATGTTTACTGCTAACCCGTCCAGCGTGCATAATCTTACATTTACTCAAATTGAATTTCATCTGCCATGCTTCAGACCACTCAACTAGCTTGTCCAGATCTGATTGAAAAACATCCTGATCATGTTTTCCTCTAATAATCCTGACAACTTTTAGATCGTCTGCAAATTTCAAGACTTTGCTGTCTATACTGTTCTCAATTGCATTCACAAATATTATAAAAAGCAATGGGCCCAGGACTGAGCCCTGTGGAACCCCACTGAGAACCTCCTTCCATTGTGATTGGCACCCATTCAATATAACCCTTTGCTGGCGTCCTGAAAGCCACGTTTCTATCCAATCCAGAATCTTGCCCCTGATCCCATGAATTTTAAGTTGCAACCCCAGTCTTGTATGGGGGACTTTGTCAAATGCTTTACTGAAATCAAGAAAAGCTACATCTAGCTGTTTACCCTGATCAACGCTATCTGTTGCAACATCCAAAAACTCCAGAAGATTAGTTAAACAAGAACGGCCCTTCCTAAAGCCATGCTGTGTATCTTTGATGAGTTCATTTTGCTCCAAGAATTCAACAATCTTATCTTTGATGATTGATTCAAGCACCTTGCAGACTAATGAGGTCAGACTAACTGGTCTATAGTTTTCCTCTTTACTTCTATCTCCCTTTTTATGAATAGGAACAACATTTGCTCTTTTCCAATCAAGTGGAATTTTACTATCTGCAAGTGATTTAGAAAATATTATGGCTAATGGAACCGACAACTCCCTTTCAGATTCTCTTAAAAGTCTAGCATGGATTTCATCAGGTCCTTCTGCCTTGTTAGGCCTTACTTTCTTTAGATATTCTAGAACAAGTTCACTACTTATGCCACCTAGCTCTCCTATAGTCTCCTCTGTCTCTAGCTCAGGCTGAAGTGCTGCAATACTACTCTGGTCCTCGATAGTAAAGACAGATTGAAACTGATCATTAAGCACTTCAACCATTTCACTGTCCTTGCTAACTAACACATCATCTACCTTAAATGGACCTATATTTTTGGAAACTGTACTTAACTTATAAAAACTGAAGAACTTCTTACTATCTGCATTACAATGTCTAGCTAAATCAAGTTCCTTTGCCCTTTTAGCTGCTCTGACCTTTTTCTTAACTGAATTTCTTGCATTCTGGTAGGCCTTCTGATTTATATCTAGTGAAGATCCCTTCAAAATGCCAAATGCACTTCTTTTAGCTTGTATAGCACTCCTTACTTCTGGGGTAAGCCAAACTGGATTGCCCTTGGTTCTGTTACGTTTGTGCCTGAGGGGTATATGCCGATTTTGAATTTGGCTTAATCTAGCTTTGAAAACATTCCAGGCCTCACATGCATCTAAACCTGCCAACTCAACGTTCCATTTTATCTGTGCGAGGTCATTTCTAATACCATCAAAATCAGCCCGGCTGAAGTTTGGAACCATAATAAGGTTATCTTTGGGCCTCATTTCTGATGAGATATTGAATTTAACCATATTGTGATCACTGGTTCCTAGACCTGCACAAATACTTATGTCACTAACTAGATCACTGTTGTCTGAGAATACAAGGTCTAGAATGGAGCAATGTCTGGTTGGCTCTGTTACAAACTGATGCATGAAAAGCTCCTCTTCAAAGATTTGCCTATACAACCTACACTCATTTGTTTCCTCTGCTATACTTTCGTATCCTCTTAAGTTAAAATCTCCCATAATAAGACACTGAGCCCGAAAGTTCCTACGTATTTCCTCACAAATATCTTGGTCTGTTTCAGCTTGGGAGTTCCTTGGAAGATTCCCTGGTCTGTAAAATGCACCTATCCTCAACCTTCCTCTGTTTCCTGTACCAATTTTAATGTCAAGCCAGATTGATTCTACTTCTTTTACTTTACTAGAATCATCAACTCTAGTAGTGCAGTACAAGCTATTTACATATACAAACACTCCGCCTCCCTGCCGTGATTCTCTGCAGTATGAGAACATGTTATACCCTTGTAACTCGAAATCCTGTAGCCTATCCCTATTATACCCCTCCCTAACCCATGTCTCGGTTACACAAATGATATCAGGCTTTTCAAGGGCAACATAACACTCAAACTCATCAAATTTAGACCTAATACTTTGGGCATTCAGCAACACACATGTGATCTTATACTTTGAGCTGACTCTACTAATTCTGAGGGAATTATGATCTACTGTCCTATTCTGACATGAACTTCTACCAATGCTTACTTCTTGATGCCCTAGTACTAGCGTCCCTGAACCCCCCCTCCTACCTAGTTTCCCTGAATGACACTTCTGTAGGCATCTCCCAAAGCCCTTGCCCCCTCATCCGATAAGTGAAGCCCATCCTTCATATAGTACCTATGCCACTCATAGAACTGATCCCATAAGTCTACATAACTAAGCCCCATAGCTGAACATAAGTTCTGAACTGAGCTGTTCACAGACAGAGCTCTCGAGTACCACTCCTCACTGGCTCCACAGCGAGGGAGGATGCCAGTCACAATGACTGGTTTCCTGGACTCCTTCAACCTCTGCAGCAGGCTCCGGTACTCCGCTACTATTCTCACACTCTGCCTAGGTCCTATGTTGTTCACCCCCACCTGTATTATAACTGTCTCCGGGCTACTCCTACCCAGTTCTGCCTCAATGACAGGGCCCATATCAACTACTTTTGCCCCCGGTTTAACTATACATTTGTCCCTCTTCCCACAGAATGTTCGCCTTAAGGGCCTTACCCTTGAGTCCCCAACCACTAAATGCTGAATCTGTACCTTGTCACTTTCAGCTGCTGACTCTAACGCACTGAACCTATTTGCTAGTGTAACCTGCTGATGTTCCCTGGGGCTGTACTGCCTGACTCTACCCTGAACTTTTGTCCATCCCTCCTGATCCCCTTCCCTCTTCCTCCTCCAGATTCTGCTACCACCCTCCATTACCCAGCACCCCTCCTCATCTTTACTGTCTGTGGCCCTAGCATTACTTTCCACAATGTTGGGTCTCCAGAAACGTGACCCTCCAACACACTTCCAAACCCCAGCCACACTATCCACCTTTGCCTTATCCTCCTCCCTTATGCCCCTATCAGAACTACCACTGGTCCCTGATCCTGTAGGCTCCTTTTCTGACCCCCTAACCACAATCTGCGCATACGTTCCTTGGTCAGGAGCTACACCCTCTTGCGGCTCATCTCTACACCTACACTTACTTAACTGCGCCTCAAGCTCCGCTACTCTAGCCTGGAGGGCCTCTAGCTCTGCTACCTTCGCCTGCATCCTAGTCATGCTCATTTGAATACACTAGTAACTTAGGTATATAACTTAGGTACTATGCACTTTTCAATACTTTACTAACTTAACTTAACTTTTTTTGTTTTGTTTTTTGTTTGTTTTTTCTTCTAAACCTTAACTAGATCTAGGTAAAGCTAGTAACACAAATCAGCTATGAGTGCACCTAATACTAGACTAAATATCTAATCCTTAAATAAACTGAATACTAAATACACCTTAATTATCCCTAATTTTCTAAAATATCTACTTATCCAACCCTGCAACTAATAACACAAAAATAAGACTAAGACAATTTTGGCGCACACAAGCTAGAATGAAAAGTCCTTTAAAAAGCAAGTAAGAGGTAACAGCTAACTATGAATGCTTAAAAATAATACTTAAACGATCCACAAAACTAAATATCTAATCCTTATATCTAAATATAATGTGGTTACTCAAAAAATACACAAAACAACAGAGCTATCCAACAGCTACTTAGCTTGGCTAAAGTAGGGTGCATTGTTACTTTATGGTAAAATAAAACACATTTTGCTTTTTGTATATGGCTGTTTTGTAAGAAATACTAGGAATATAATGTTAAGTTATTTATTTTGTGTAATCGGTAGCGTCTGAAGGTATTCTTAGTTTATTTAGTGAATATCATTTTACATTTGTGTTGGGTATGTTTGGTAGTGTTAACTGTTGAACAAGTATCACACATGTTCCGAATGATGCCAAGTTATGTTTTAATAGGAATGCTTATCAGTAGAACGTTTTACAGGGGCATTCTCGTACAGACTTACACAATATTTAGATTCAGGCAATGCAATGAATATAGCACTGCCCAGACTGGTTATTGATTCAACTTTTTTTGGAACGATTCAATCATGATTCATTTTGGAATCTTAATGATTCAGTCACCGTTCGATTCACGGATACAATTTTGAGAATTGATTCTTTCCGATTCAAAGAATCAAAATAAATATTGCAATTGATTCACGTTTGATTCAACATGTGATGAATATATGTCAAATCAATAAAATGGAAACATACATGTATATCATCACTAAAGCATTGTTACAGCAATACTATTTCAGTATAAATGAATGTAGCCACTGGGACTGCATATATTTGCACAATTTACCAGTGTACTTAAACCGTTAAGAATCGTTAAATCTTTTGATTCAATCAGCCTTGATTTGATGCTGGTTTTGATTCAATCACGATTCATGAATCAAAAGATCTGGTGGTGAATCAATTATCTTTTGATTCAAGGAATTTTGATTGAACGATTCCAATCGATTCAATCAGTGTCGAATCAATAACCAGTCTGGCACTGCCTATGTACATATTTATTGTTTTATAGCTAATGATACCTTAGGTGGCGAAACAAAAGCGAAATTTATGAAATTAAGTCATCAATTACATAAATAGTTTACTTGTTTGTTAAACAGTTCATAAACAGTATTTGTTTTTACAGATATTTTAAATCATAACCACTGTAACTGAATATCAAGAAGTTGCAGGAAATGGTTATAATCTATAATATGTTTATTTAATGTTTGTAAAATTTCAGTTTAGAAACTGTTTCAAAACAAGTATAACTTTATGAAATTGATGCCTCATTTAATTAATTTTGTATTTGTTTCACCAACAAGGGCATCATTAACCATAAACAGTAAAAAATGTACTCAAGCAAGTGGTAGGTTCCATCTGTATAACACCTTGTAAGCTTGTATGTGTATTATTCAATATCATGATTTCTTGTTCTCTTTTCCAGAACCTTTTCTGAGGAATCTGCCATCATCCGGGAGGAGACATCACAACAGGCCGAGTGCAAGACAACCTTTGTAATTCGTGAACCACCGTCCATCCAAGGGCGTCGCTACCTTCTAAAAGTTTGTGGGGTGGGGGCGGAGCCGGAGGCATTTTGAAGTAGATGTTGCGGATTACACGGCCGACCAGTCTGCCCGTAAGGTGCTGCCACCTCTCGGCGCTGCCGCACTGTGTCTGCCGACCGCTACGGATAGGTGTCGCTGGCAGCGGATGACGTGTGTCGCCGCCGGCTATTAGCGAGGGACGTGACAGTGCGAGGCGATGAGTGTGGCGGGCGGTTTTGAGGGTCTTGCGGTTTTGGATGGCGGACGCGATGGTGCGTCGCGTGTTGCGGCCTAGCTGCGGTCTAGTCACGTGTTGTGGGCTTGGGCTTGTGAAGTTTGCTCGACTGTTTGTAATTGCTGAGTGAATACAGTCCCAAGTCGTGAACAGTAGATTCTTGCCATGCAACGCCCATAGGCGTAATGTTAAAATCTGAAAATGTTCGCCCCTCCCCCCCACCTCCGACGCCTATGCGTCCGTCTCTTGCCGAAATCCAGCGTCGAGTAAAAACCAATGCAGCAGTGTCGACGATGGGTGCGTTGTGTTGGTACCTTGGCAGCAGCCACCTTGGCGGTATCGGACTTGCGGACAACGGACAACACGAAGGGTCGAATGTGGAGCGTGTTTCGGAACAGACCGATGCCAGTGAAACCGGTGCTGGGAGGTGGTGGATGTGTCGGCATGAGCAGACCTACGGTACACCGCCAACTTAACACTTTCAAGCTTTATATATGTGCCACTTAATTTCAGGGAAACACTTATCGTGATCCGAGTAATTCGGTGAAGTGTTGATAATCCAGCTATTACTGTTATAGCAATACTAAAATAATAAATGATAAAACTGAACTCTGAAGCATAAGTACCTGTGAAGGCTCGTGGGAGGTGTGAAAAGATGAGGAACGGAGGCACTTAATGCTAGAAATGGGCACATGTTTGATGGTGAACGTAATTATCAATAACGTGTATAATATAGAACGTCAATCTCAGGTAGGAAGCACAAATGACTTACACTAACAGTCACACGCCTATGCCTATACCATCAGACTGATGCCTATACCAGTTAACCCTATTAGTGACAGGCTCCTGGCTACCCCTATTAGTAGCAGGGGGGCTGATTGCCCCCCCCGGAGATCTATAAATATACTAGTCCGATTTTCAAAATTCAAACAGGGTTTGACTCCACTCAAACTGATCTACATTCTAAACAAAAATTGGCGACAGGCGGTCAAAATGCACACATTTTATAACTTAAAAAAAGAATCCCTCTTAACTCCTAGTTCTATAGACCGATTTTGACAAAACTTATATGGATCGACAGCAAATTAATACAAAATTGATAAATCCTGGTCACATTTGAAAATTCAAAATTCGTAGGCGTTTCCAGGACCAGTATGCGATTACGTATGCGATTTTTTTTAATTCTTGAAAGTTCATGAAATTTTCAGACAAACTGCCCAGACTAGTTTTAGGAAATCTCATAAAATTTCAGAAGCCTACGTCCCGCCATTTCGGAGATATTTGATAAAAACACGAGGGGTGGGCAAAATTTGCCCCCTGCCACTAATAGGGTTGTAAAGGTGCGTTTTCCCTCTTGGCAACGATCATTTGTGAAAAATAAAACCATTAATTCCCAATTTAATCATCTCTTATCGCAATTTGTTTCGTCTGTTGTCTCATTGGAAGTGTTTAAGTTATCATGTTCACAATTTTACAACGGTGAATAGCAGGGTGAAAATGCGTTGTAAAACTGGCTTCATTTTTTACTACTCCGTAAATCAGAGGATCTTTATGAAACAGATGCGTGCGTTTTAAAAAGCAACCGTAGCGTTTCTGTAGTAACATTGTAGAGTTGCGTAGTTGTAAAGTCTCGAGTGTAGTAAGTAGTAGTTTTTGCTTTATGAAACACAATTTTACAACTTTACTACACAATCTTACAACTATACTACAGAATTTTACTACCAAACGTTTATGAGAAAGAGCACAGGTGGAACCTTATAGTTCGTTTCGGCTCAGCCTAGAATCTCCAACGAATAATATGATGCTACTTTGCACCACTTTTTCCAAGCGTAGCCCAGTCAGGGCGCCGTTCAGATTTGCCATTTATACATTGGTCCCTATGGCTATGGCGACCGCGATGTTTTGCCCCCCAGGACGGCTGACGACACCACACAGTGTGGGAACGGGCCGTCCGGCGTAGCGAGTTGGCTGTCTAGGATTATATTGATGTCAGTGGGCATATACAAATACTAGCGCGTATTTGGAACTGGAACACTTAGTAATCTTGATCTAACGCCTGATTCCTACAGCGTACAGGGTGAGGATTACATTGCACAAGACACTGGCCGCATCCGCGGCTCGGATCACATCCCGTTTCTCCGCGCGGAGACGCCCCGAGCCAAATAGCGCAGTCGGTAGTGTATCGGACTTTTGATCTGGGTGACGTTGCTTGATGCGGAGTTCGAATCTCTTCCAAGGAAATAATTGCTTAATTATTTCGCGGTTTACTATTGCGTGTTGCACGATTATTTTGGTATGCTACGGTTGCCCTGAACATTCTCGGAATGCAAATTGCACTCTTCCCTTGGGCCGGAGCTGTGTGCGCCCGGACCCCTCCTGAGTGGCTCGGACCTACGTGGGCCTGGACCTCCTGTTTGGGCCCGGGCTTCTTGCGTGGGTCCAGACCCTTGCTGTGTGGGCCCCGACCTACGTGGGCCTGAACCTCCTGAGTGGGCCCAGATTCTTTCTGCGTGGGCCTGGTCCTCCTGCGTTGGCCCGAACCCCTCTCACGTGGGCCCGGACCTCCTACTTGGGCCCGGACCCCTCCTGTGTGGGCCCGGACCTGCGTGAACCCGAAACTATCTTGCGTGGGGTCGGACCTGCGTGGGCCGGACCCCTCCTGCGTGAAACCGGACCTGCCTGGGCCCGGATCCCTTCTGCGTGGGCCCGGATCCCTTCTGCGTAGTCCCGAAACTCTTGCGTGGGCCCGGGCCTCCTACTTGGGCCTTGACCCCTCCTACGTGGGCCCATACTCTCTGCGTGGGCCCGAAACCCTCTTGCGTGGGCCCGGGCCTCCTACTTGGGCCCGGATCCTCCTGTGTGGACCTGGACCTGCGTGGGCCCGAAACCCTCTCGCGTGGGCCCGAACCTGCGTGGGCCGGACCCCTCTTGCGTGCAGGAAGTCATGCAGGAAGCCGGACATGCCCGGGCCTCCTGCATGGGCCTGATCCCTCCTGCGTGCGCCCGAACTCCTCCTGCGTGGGACCGGACCTGCGTGGGCCCGAAACCCTCTTGCGTGGGCCCGGACCTCCTACTTGGGGTCAGATCCCTCCTGTTTGGGCAGGAGGGATCTAAAATCCACGAGTTTGACATTGTTCAGAGTGCTTTAATGTTTATCAAACGGTACCTAGGTAACCGCGTTAGTTCGGATGCCTACCAGAGCCTTTTTCATAAAGGTCGATTAGTAACTTTTGTATGTGTAAGATTGTAGGTTTGTAGTTGTAGTTGTACAAATATGTTTCATAAAGCAAAAACTACAATTTACAATCACAAGCAAAAAACATACAAACCTACACATACTAATTGTACACATCCCGGCCCAAAATGCCTGATGTGTTTCATAAAGAGCAGCTGAGTCCCTAAACAACGGACCAATTGTCAGAATTTATCAGGCAAACTACATATACAATCTACCATGCCCCTTCTGTGTGTAGAAAACTGAATCCTTGGAGTGAAGAACACCTTTACGGTATTACGGAAAACATTTTTTATGAGAACATTTGTTTGGCCTCACCATTTGAATAGAAAACTCCTCGCGTGTCGTTTAGCTCTACGAATTTCGCATCCACATAATCAAATATATCAATATTTCCCAATTATCTGGAGTCTCCTGGATGCAGGTACCCACATCAATACACGTGCCGAATATTAACTGGGACTTTTCATTAAGCGCGTTCGAATCACGACGACGGAGTCACTTCTTCACAATTATATTTATAGATATTAGATGGCCTGTATTGCGCGATGCACAATTTATATAGCCAGCTAATTTATATATGATAGCCGTATCCCGTATTCCGTTCCCGTATCCCGTTCCCGTATCTCGTATCCTAGAGGGACTGTATTGCGCGATGCGCAATTTATATAGCCAGCTAATTTATATGCTACCGTTTCCTGTATCCCGTATTCCGTATTCCGTATTCCTTATTCCGTATTCAGTATTCCGTATTCCTTATTCCGTATCTCGTATTCCGTTACCGTATCCCGTTTCCGTATCCCGTATCCGTATCCCGTTTCCGTATCCCGTTTCCGTATCCCGTTTCCGTATCCCGTTTCCGTATCCCGTTTCCGTATCCCGTTTCCGTATCCCGTTTCCGTATCCCGTTTCCGTATCCCGTTTCCGTATCCCGGTTCCCCGTTCCCGTATCCCGGTTCCCCGTTCCCGTATCCCGTTCCCAGTTTCCCGTTTTAGTATCTTGTTCCCGTATCCCGTTACTGTATCCCGTTCCCGTACCCCGTTCCCGTATCCTGCTCCCGAATCCCGTTCCCGTATTTCGTTCCCGTATCTCGTTCCCGTATTGCGTTCCTGCATCCCATATCCCGTTCCCCTATCCCGCTCCCCTATCCCGTTCCCCTATTCCGTTCCCGTATGCCGTTTCCGTATTCCGGTCCCGTATCCCATATCCCGTTCCCGTGTTCCGTTCCCGTATCCCGTATTTCGTTCCCGTATCCCGTATTTCGTTCCCGTATCCCGTATTTCGTTCCCGTATCCCGTATTTCGTTCCCGTATCCCGTTCCCGTATCCCGTTCCCGTATCTCGTTCCTGTTCCCGTTCCCGTATCCCGTTTCCATATTCCGTTCCCGTATCCCGTTTCCATATTCCGTTCCCGTATCCTGTTCCCGTATCCCGTTCCCGTATCCCGTTCCCGTATCCCGTATCCCGTTCCCCGCATCCCGTTCCCGTATCCCGTTCCCGTATCCCGTTCCCGTTCCCGTATCCCGTATCCCGTATCCCGTATCCCGTTCCCGTATCCCGTTCCCATATCCCGTTCCCGTATCCCGTTCCCGTATCCCGTTCCCGTATCCCGTTCCCGTTCCCGTATCCTGTATCCCGTATCCCGTTCCCGAATCACGTTCCCGTTCCCGTATGCCGTACCCGTATTCCGTTATCGTATCCCGTTCCTGTATCCTGTTCCCGTTTCCTGTTCCCGTATCCCGTTACCGTATCCCTTACTCAGCTCCTGTATCTAGTTTCCGTATCCCGTTCCCGTATCCCTTTCCCGTATCCCTTTCCCGTATCCCGTTCCCGTTACCGTATTCCGTTCCCGTATCCCGTGCCAGTGTCCCGTCCCCGTATCCCGTATCCCGTCCCCGTATCCCGTATCCCGTATCCCGTTCCCATATCCCGTTGCCGTATCCTGTTCCAGTATCCTGTTCCCGTATCACGTTCCCCGTTCCCGATCCAGTTCCCGTTCCTGTATCCCGCTCCCGTATCTCATTTTCGTATATCGCACACCGTTCCGATATTTCCTTACCATATCTCATTCCCGTATCTCATTCCCGTATCTCGTTCCAGCATCCCTTTCTCGTACCCAGTTTCCGCATCTTGTTGCCGTATTTCGTTCCCATATATTCTTACCGTATCTCGTTCCCGTGTCGCAGTCTCTGCCAAAACATTTTAGCGGTTTACATGCCTGAAATATGTCAACCGGCTTCAACAAAATCTCCCCGGGAAGGAGGTGCGACGTCAGCTAGTCATGCGCTCATTGATGAATTTGACTGCGGCAGTGTCAGTCTTGGGCAAAATTAAGCGATGCTATTTTATTCGACGAAATTATTTCGCAACGTTAGCGTCCGTAATCGTTTACGTTTGACTTCAGCAAAGTTAACTTTGGGCGATTTACATAATATTTTTGGGTGGATATAGGTCAGCGCTATCCGTCTGTGTAAATTTGCTGGTCAAGTTTGTCCTCGTTATGGGTGTTACGGCGGTGTGAAGGATTAAAATGTCCAAAAATATTGCATTTCAATTTCAACGCCAAAGTATTAGTCACACAGCTTTGAGAAAGACATAATTTGAAGACGGTCCCTGCGCCTGCCAAATGGTGCCCGGATCAGCGTTCTACGTCGAACGGTTTCCGAGCACCAATTTAAATCCTGAATATGCCAATGTTATCATGAAAGTGGGCACAACTTTAAACGTGGCACGCGCATAGCTATGGACGACATCCTATACGCAAGGCCATTCGATTATCTATCACATAGTGTTGCTCGCATATCGCTGCGACTCTCGGTTGCCGAGCAAGCAGCCGGGAACCGCGCGAAACTTGCCTGTTTTTCGCGATTTCACAATGTCGCGTTTCCCATGTTAAACGAATGGAGCACGCGCGCGCGCGAAAATTGTTATCTCTTCATTTAAAGTTTATACAAAATATTAACCGAACTTATCCACGAAATGTATACCGATACACCCTCAAACAATGTGCATTCAGATCCTATTCACAGTTGTTCTACTTTTTGCTAGTTTCTGAGATATCAGCCATTTAGTTGCCTGATGTTAGGAGCGATTTTGACCTTTACGCTCACAACCGTACCGTGTGCCGCGAGACGACCCCGGACAGGTATATATATATATATATATATATATATATATATATATATATATATATATATATATATATATATATATATATATATATATATATATATATATATATATATATATATATATATATATATATATATATATATATATATATATATATATATATATATATATATATATATATATATATATATATATATATATATATATATATATATATATATATATATATATATATATATATGTATATATGTATATATGTATATATGTATATATGTATATATGTATGTATGTATGTATGTATGTATGTATGTATGTATGTATGTATGTATGTATGTATGTATGTGTGTATGTGTGTCTGTGTCTGTGTGTGTCTGTGTGTGTCTGTGTGTGTGTGTGTGTGTCTGTGTGTGTCTGTGTGTGTTGTGTGTGTGTGTGTGTGTCTGTGTGTCTGTGTGTGTCTGTGTGTGTCTGTGTGTGTCTGTGTGTGTCTGTGTGTGTCTGTGTGTGTCTGTGTGTGTCTGTGTGTGTCTGTGTGTGTCTGTGTGTGTCTGTGTGTGTCTGTGTGTGTCTGTGTGTGTCTGTGTGTGTCTGTGTGTGTGTGTGTCTGTGTGTGTCTGTGTGTGTCTGTGTGTGTCTGTGTGTGTCTGTGTGTGTCTGTGTGTGTCTGTGTGTGTCTGTGTGTGTCTGTGTGTGTCTGTGTGTGTCTGTGTGTGTCTGTGTGTGTCTGTGTGTGTCTGTGTGTGTCTGTGTGTGTCTGTGTGTGTCTGTGTGTGTCTGTGTGTGTCTGTGTGTGTCTGTGTGTGTCTGTGTGTGTCTGTGTGTGTCTGTGTGTGTCTGTGTGTGTCTGTGTGTGTCTGTGTGTGTCTGTCTGTGTGTCTGTCTGTGTGTCTGTCTGTGTGTCTGTCTGTGTGTCTGTCTGTGTGTCTGTCTGTGTGTCTGTCTGTGTGTCTGTCTGTGTGTCTGTCTGTGTGTCTGTCTGTGTGTCTGTCTGTGTGTCTGTCTGTGTGTCTGTCTGTGTGTCTGTCTGTGTGTCTGTCTGTGTGTCTGTCTGTGTGTCTGTCTGTGTGTCTGTCTGTGTCTGTCTGTGTGTCTGTCTGTGTGTCTGTCTGTGTGTCTGTCTGTGTGTCTGTCTGTGTGTCTGTCTGTGTGTCTGTCTGTGTGTCTGTCTGTGTGTCTGTCTGTGTGTCTGTCTGTGTGTCTGTCTGTGTGTCTGTCTGTGTGTCTGTCTGTGTGTCTGTCTGTGTGTCTGTCTGTGTGTCTGTCTGTGTGTCTGTCTGTGTGTCTGTCTGTGTGTCTGTCTGTGTGTCTGTCTGTGTGTCTGTCTGTGTGTCTGTCTGTGTGTCTGTCTGTGTGTCTGTCTGTGTGTCTGGTCTGTGTGTCTGTCTGTGTGTCTGTCTGTGTGTCTGTCTGTGTGTCTGTCTGTGTGTCTGTCTGTGTGTCTGTCTGTGTGTCTGTCTGTGTGTCTGTCTGTGTGTCTGTCTGTGTGTCTGTCTGTGTGTCTGTCTGTGTGTCTGTCTGTGTGTCTGTCTGTGTGTCTGTCTGTGTGTCTGTCTGTGTGTCTGTCTGTGTGTCTGTCTGTGTGTCTGTCTGTGTGTCTGTCTGTGTGTCTGTCTGTGTGTCTGTCTGTGTGTCTGTCTGTGTGTCTGTCTGTGTGTCTGTCTGTGTGTCTGTCTGTGTGTCTGTCTGTGTGTCTGTCTGTGTGTCTGTCTGTGTGTCTGTCTGTGTGTCTGTCTGTGTTGTCTGTGTGTCTGTGTGTCTGTGTCTGTGTGTCTGTCTGTGTGTCTGTCTGTGTGTCTGTCTGTGTGTCTGTCTGTGTGTCTGTCTGTGTGTCTGTCTGTGTGTCTGTCTGTGTGTCTGTCTGTGTGTCTGTCTGTGTGTCTGTCTGTGTGTCTGTCTGTGTGTCTGTCTGTGTGTCTGTCTGTGTGTGTCTGTCTGTGTGTCTGTCTGTGTGTCTGTCTGTGTGTCTGTCTGTGTGTCTGTCTGTGTGTCTGTCTGTGTGTCTGTCTGTGTGTCTGTCTGTGTGTCTGTCTGTGTGTCTGTCTGTGTGTCTGTCTGTGTGTCTGTCTGTGTGTCTGTCTGTGTGTCTGTCTGTGTGTCTGTCTGTGTGTCTGTCTGTGTGTCTGTCTGTGTGTCTGTCTGTGTGTCTGTCTGTGTGTCTGTCTGTGTGTGTCTGTCTGTGTGTCTGTCTGTGTGTCTGTCTGTGTGTCTGTCTGTGTGTCTGTCTGTGTGTCTGTCTGTGTGTCTGTCTGTGTGTCTGTCTGTGTGTCTGTCTGTGTGTCTGTCTGTGTGTCTGTCTGTGTGTCTGTCTGTGTGTCTGTCTGTGTGTCTGTCTGTGTGTCTGTCTGTGTGTCTGTCTGTGTGTCTGTCTGTGTGTCTGTCTGTGTGTCTGTCTGTGTGTCTGTCTGTGTGTCTGTCTGTCTGTGTGTCTGTCTGTGTGTCTGTCTGTGTGTCTGTCTGTGTGTCTGTCTGTGTGTCTGTCTGTGTGTCTGTCTGTGTGTCTGTCTGTGTGTCTGTCTGTGTGTCTGTCTGTGTGTCTGTCTGTGTGTCTGTCTGTGTGTCTGTCTGTGTGTCTGTCTGTGTGTCTGTCTGTGTGTCTGTCTGTGTGTCTGTCTGTGTGTCTGTCTGTGTGTCTGTCTGTGTGTCTGTCTGTGTGTCTGTCTGTGTGTCTGTCTGTGTGTCTGTCTGTGTGTCTGTCTGTGTGTCTGTCTGTGTGTCTGTCTGTGTGTCTGTCTGTGTGTCTGTCTGTGTGTCTGTCTGTGTGTCTGTCTGTGTGTCTGTCTGTGTGTCTGTCTGTGTGTCTGTCTGTGTGTCTGTCTGTGTGTCTGTCTGTGTGTCTGTCTGTGTGTCTGTCTGTGTGTCTGTCTGTGTGTCTGTCTGTGTGTCTGTCTGTGTGTCTGTCTGTGTGTCTGTCTGTGTGTCTGTCTGTGTGTCTGTCTGTGTGTCTGTCTGTGTGTCTGTCTGTGTGTCTGTCTGTGTGTCTGTCTGTGTGTCTGTCTGTGTGTCTGTCTGTGTGTCTGTCTGTGTGTCTGTCTGTGTGTCTGTCTGTGTGTCTGTCTGTGTGTCTGTCTGTGTGTCTGTCTGTGTGTCTGTCTGTGTGTCTGTCTGTGTGTCTGTCTGTGTGTCTGTCTGTGTGTCTGTCTGTGTGTCTGTCTGTGTGTCTGTCTGTGTGTCTGTCTGTGTGTCTGTCTGTGTGTCTGTCTGTGTGTCTGTCTGTGTGTCTGTCTGTGTGTCTGTCTGTGTGTCTGTCTGTGTGTCTGTCTGTGTGTCTGTCTGTGTGTCTGTCTGTGTGTCTGTCTGTGTGTCTGTCTGTGTGTCTGTCTGTGTGTCTGTCTGTGTGTCTGTCTGTGTGTCTGTCTGTGTGTCTGTCTGTGTGTCTGTCTGTGTGTCTGTCTGTGTGTCTGTCTGTGTGTCTGTCTGTGTGTCTGTCTGTGTGTCTGTCTGTGTGTCTGTCTGTGTGTCTGTCTGTGTGTCTGTCTGTGTGTCTGTCTGTGTGTCTGTCTGTGTGTCTGTCTGTGTGTCTGTCTGTGTGTCTGTCTGTGTGTCTGTCTGTGTGTCTGTCTGTGTGTCTGTCTGTGTGTCTGTCTGTGTGTCTGTCTGTGTGTCTGTCTGTGTGTCTGTCTGTGTGTCTGTCTGTGTGTCTGTCTGTGTGTCTGTCTGTGTGTCTGTCTGTGTGTCTGTCTGTGTGTCTGTCTGTGTGTCTGTCTGTGTGTCTGTCTGTGTGTCTGTCTGTGTGTCTGTCTGTGTGTCTGTCTGTGTGTCTGTCTGTGTGTCTGTCTGTGTGTCTGTCTGTGTGTCTGTCTGTGTGTCTGTCTGTGTGTCTGTCTGTGTGTCTGTCTGTGTGTCTGTCTGTGTGTCTGTCTGTGTGTCTGTCTGTGTGTCTGTCTGTGTGTCTGTCTGTGTGTCTGTCTGTGTGTCTGTCTGTGTGTCTGTCTGTGTGTCTGTCTGTGTGTCTGTCTGTGTGTCTGTCTGTGTGTCTGTCTGTGTGTCTGTCTGTGTGTCTGTCTGTGTGTCTGTCTGTGTGTCTGTCTGTGTGTCTGTCTGTGTGTCTGTCTGTGTGTCTGTCTGTGTGTCTGTCTGTGTGTCTGTCTGTGTGTCTGTCTGTGTGTCTGTCTGTGTGTCTGTCTGTGTGTCTGTCTGTGTGTCTGTCTGTGTGTCTGTCTGTGTGTCTGTCTGTGTGTGTCTGTCTGTGTGTCTGTCTGTGTGTCTGTCGTGTGTCTGTCTGTGTGTCTGTCTGTGTGTCTGTCTGTGTGTCTGTCTGTGTGTCTGTCTGTGTGTCTGTCTGTGTGTCTGTCTGTGTGTCTGTCTGTGTGTCTGTCTGTGTGTCTGTCTGTGTGTCTGTCTGTGTGTCTGTCTGTGTGTCTGTCTGTGTGTCTGTCTGTGTGTCTGTCTGTGTGTCTGTCTGTGTGTCTGTCTGTGTGTCTGTCTGTGTGTCTGTCTGTGTGTCTGTCTGTGTGTCTGTCTGTGTGTCTGTCTGTGTGTCTGTCTGTGTGTCTGTCTGTGTGTCTGTCCGTGTGTCTGTCGTGTGTCTGTCGTGTGTCTGTCCTGTGTGTCGTGTGTCTGTCGTGTGTCTGTCGTGTGTCTGTCTGTGTGTCTGTCGTCGTCTGTGTGTCTGTCTGTGTGTCTGTCTGTGTGTCTGTCTGTGTGCTGTGTGTGCTGTTGTGTGTCTGTCTGTGTGTCTGTCTGTGTGTCTGTCTGTGTGTCTGTCTGTGTGTCTGTCTGTGTGTCTGTCTGTTGTGTCTGTCTGTGTGTCTGTCTGTGTGTCTGTCTGTGTGTCTGTCTGTGTGTCTGTCTGTGTGTCTGTCTGTGTGTCTGTCTGTGTGTCTGTCTGTGTGTGCTGTCTGTGTGTCTGTGTGTCTGTGTGTGTGTGTGTGTGTGTGTGTGTGTGTGTGTGTGTGTGTGTGTGTGTGTGTGGTGTGTGTGTGTGTGTGTGTGTGTGTGTGTGTGTGTGTGTGTGTGTGTGTGTGTTGTGTGTGTGTGTGTGTGTGTGTGG
>JAXIVJ010007385.1:5000-61057 GCA_036785665.1 Chirona hameri | reverse complement strand
CATCCATCCATCCATCCATCCATCCATCCATCCATCCATCCATCCATCCATCCATCCATCCATCCATCCATCCATCCATCCATCCATCCATCCATCCATCCATCCATCCATCCATCCATCCATCCATCCATCCATCCATCCATCCATCCATCCATCCATCCATCCATCCATCCATCCATCCATCCATCCATCCATCCATCCATCCATCCATCCATCCATCCATCCATCCATCCATCCATCCATCCATCCATCCATCCATCCATCCATCCATCCATCCATCCATCCATCCATCCATCCATCCATCCATCCATCCATCCATCCATCCATCCATCCATCCATCCATCCATCCATCCATCCATCCATCCATCCATCCATCCACCATCCATCCATCCATCCATCCATCCATCCATCCATCCATCCATCCATCCATCCATCCATCCATCCATCCATCCATCCATCCATCCATCCATCCATCCATCCATCCATCCATCCATCCATCCATCCATCCATCCATCCATCCATCCATCCATCCATCCATCCATCCATCCATCCATCCATCCATCCATCCATCCATCCATCCATCCATCCATCCATCCATCCATCCATCCATCCATCCATCCATCCATCCATCCATCCATCCATCCATCCATCCATCCATCCATCCATCCATCCATCCATCCATCCATCCATCCATCCATCCATCCATCCATCCATCCATCCATCCATCCATCCATCCATCCATCCATCCATCCATCCATCCATCCATCCATCCATCCATCCTAACTAGCTATCTACCTAGCTACCTAGCTACCTAGCTACCTAGCTACCTAGCTACCTAGCTACCTAGCTACCTAGCTACCTAGCTACCTAGCTACCTAGCTACCTAGCTACCTAGCTACCTAGCTACCTAGCTACCTAGCTACCTAGCTACCTAGCTACCTAGCTATCTAGCTATCTAGCTATCTAGCTATCTAGCTATCTAGCTATCTAGCTATCTAGCTATCTAGCTATCTAGCTATCTAGCTATCTAGCTATCTAGCTATCTAGCTATCTAGCTATCTAGCTATCTAGCTATCTAGCTATCTAGCTATCTAGCTATCTAGCTATCTAGCTATCTAGCTATCTAGCTATCTAGCTATCTAGCTATCTAGCTATCTAGCTATCTAGCTATCTAGCTATCTAGCTATCTAGCTATCTAGCTATCTAGCTATCTAGCTATCTAGCTATCTAGCTATCTAGCTATCTAGCTATCTAGCTATCTAGCTATCTAGCTATCTAGCTATCTAGCTATCTAGCTATCTAGCTATCTAGCTATCTAGCTATCTAGCTATCTAGCTATCTAGCTATCTAGCTATCTAGCTATCTAGCTATCTAGCTATCTAGCTATCTAGCTATCTAGCTATCTAGCTATCTAGCTATCTAGCTATCTAGCTATCTAGCTATCTAGCTATCTAGCTATCTAGCTATCTAGCTATCTAGCTATCTAGCTATCTAGCTATCTAGCTATCTAGCTATCTAGCTATCTAGCTATCTAGCTATCTAGCTATCTAGCTATCTAGCTATCTAGCTATCTAGCTATCTAGCTATCTAGCTATCTAGCTATCTAGCTATCTAGCTATCTAGCTATCTAGCTATCTAGCTATCTAGCTATCTAGCTATCTAGCTATCTAGCTATCTAGCTATCTAGCTATCTAGCTATCTAGCTATCTAGCTATCTAGCTATCTAGCTATCTAGCTATCTAGCTATCTAGCTATCTAGCTATCTAGCTATCTAGCTATCTAGCTATCTAGCTATCTAGCTATCTAGCTATCTAGCTATCTAGCTATCTAGCTATCTAGCTATCTAGCTATCTAGCTATCTAGCTATCTAGCTATCTAGCTATCTAGCTATCTAGCTATCTAGCTATCTAGCTATCTAGCTATCTAGCTATCTAGCTATCTAGCTATCTAGCTATCTAGCTATCTAGCTATCTAGCTATCTAGCTATCTAGCTATCTAGCTATCTAGCTATCTAGCTATCTAGCTATCTAGCTATCTAGCTATCTAGCTATCTAGCTATCTAGCTATCTAGCTATCTAGCTATCTAGCTATCTAGCTATCTAGCTATCTAGCTATCTAGCTATCTAGCTATCTAGCTATCTAGCTATCTAGCTATCTAGCTATCTAGCTATCTAGCTATCTAGCTATCTAGCTATCTAGCTATCTAGCT
The DNA here is from genome assembly GCA_036785665.1 of Chirona hameri. Taxonomy (NCBI): domain Eukaryota; kingdom Metazoa; phylum Arthropoda; class Thecostraca; order Balanomorpha; family Balanidae; genus Chirona; species Chirona hameri. The sequence continues at coordinate 58,848 of JAXIVJ010007385.1, read as the reverse complement.
ATCTAGCTATCTAGCTATCTAGCTATCTAGCTATCTAGCTATCTAGCTATCTAGCTATCTAGCTATCTAGCTATCTAGCTATCTAGCTATCTAGCTATCTAGCTATCTAGCTATCTAGCTATCTAGCTATCTAGCTATCTAGCTATCTAGCTATCTAGCTATCTAGCTAGCTAGCTAGCTAGCTAGCTAGCTAGCTAGCTAGCTAGCTAGCTAGCTAGCTAGCTAGCTAGCTATCTATCTATCTATCTAGCTATCTAGCTATCTATCTATCTATCTATCTATCTATCTATCTATCTATCTATCTATCTATCTATCTATCTATCTATCTATCTATCTATCTATCTATCTATCTATATATATATATATATATATATATATATATATATATATATATATATATATATATATATATATATATATAATGTATTCATTTTGCATTACTTTCTAATTTGATCTGCTATTCTTTACCTTAAACATTGCTTAATTTTGTGGATTGTCCTAGCGCCTGATCGGCGGTTTGCCGGCTGCGGGCATGTACTATCAAATGCTGCTACTTTCTAACTTTGAACATTTTTCGGGGGCCGGGGATCAAAACTTGGAGAAGTGGATAATTCTTTTCGAAGCCAAGACGTCGTCACTGCCTGCTACCGACCGACTTCCATGCCTTATCAGCGTGTTACAAGGGGGAGCGCTTGACTTGTTCGCATCCCTCACGGACCAAGATCGTGGAGACTATACCACCGTCACCACCGCTCTGGCAGACCGATTTGGCCACATGAGAAGCCCACTACAGGCACAAGTCGAGCTAGCACGGGCGAGACAACAACCTGGGGAGTCGGTGCTGGACTTTGCCGACAGAATACGCCAGTTGGGCCGATTGGCCCACCCGCAAGCCACCCCATGCGACACGACGGTCGAGGCAAGCATGAAGGGTCTTTTTATATGCGGCTTGTATGATGCCGGGCTCCAAAGCGTCATTTGTTGCAAAAACCTGGTCACACTCCAAGCAGCGGTTAAGATCGCACGCGAATTTCGATGCCAGCGAGACGCTCTCCTGGCTATGCGATAGGCTCCAACTGCAGCTGCAGCTCATGAGAATCAGACATCCCATGTAATGCTGGCTTCCAACAACGCAGCTGGTGTTAACGCGGCCACCACTCTACAGTCCTTGGAACGTTGCGTGGACGAAGTTCAGCAGACTCCGACAACTGGCTACGAATAATTCAGGACGGCGGTTTGCCAATCCGAGGAGGGCCACTCAGGCAGGGGTCGCCAGGCCGGTGATCCGTTTTTTTTTCTTCCCCGGACCGGCCTATAGCCATTTTCCGGAGAGGGGAAATGACCTCTGGCAATTTGCCAGGCAAAAAATTACGTTAACCGGTTTATGTGAACCCGGAGAGTTTATTGTTCAAAGTAAATATAATATCTAACATTACGTTAAGTATTTCGTTCAAGGTCAAATATAATATCTAACATTACGTTAAGTATTTCGTTCAAGGTCAAAAATAAGTAAAACAGGAGACACACATACATGCCAGGCTCTGGAGCTGCGGGCCAGGCTCCGGAGCAAATCCATCGTCAGGGAAACTAATGGCCGCCGGCGTTGAGGGGCAGACGTCGGCAGAGCAATTCAGGGTCCCACCTTACAGCATCAGTAGTTGAAGTGGAGATTGGAGGTAGGCAGGTGTGGGCCCTGGTGGGCTCCGGGGCCGACTTCTTGATGGTGCGGGAGGGATTACATACGGATATTTTGCGTGATCTGGACAGTGAGATATTGCCATCCTCTCACGCGGCGAAGGGTGCTGGCGGAGAGCCACTCCACATCGCAGGGGTTATTAGCGACCTACCGATCAGTATTCAGGGGATGAAATTTGTTTGTGCGAGCTTTGCCGTTGTAAGGGGTCTGGTATACGACTTAGTCCTGGGTCGGGAGTTCTGTTGTCGTTTTAGGACAATAATCGATGACCAGGCAGGTATGCTGCGGGTGAGGGGCCTCTCAATCCCCTTGCCCCGCTACACTGATATTTGGGCCCGTCGCGCGTGAGTGATGCTAGTAGCGAACGTCACTGTTCCCCCCGCGGTCTACCGTAATGGTAGGCGCGAAAGGCGAGCCAGTCTGAGGGAAGTCACGCAGCATGCCTGCTATTCAGGGGGCAATAGAACCCAGCGCGACCCCTGGGAGGAGCGATGTACTGGTGCCCCGCGAGGTCGTGACCAGCGACAGTGTCGGGCTCGTGCCGGTCCAGCTCACTAGCACCGGTTACGAGGAAACCCGGCTTTTAAAGGGAACCGATATCGGTACATTCGGCTCTGATGGTGAGGTTCAGTTGTGTCCGGACAGTGACCTGCGAGCCAGCGCTGTTACCGACGGCGGTGTTCCTCGTGACAGCGTTGGTACCGACGGCGGTGTTCCTCGTGACAGCGTTGGTACCGACGGCGGTGTTCCTCGTGACAGCGCTGGTGCCGACGGCGGTGTTCCTCGTGACAGCGTTGGTACCGACGGCGGTGTTCCTCGTGACAGCGCTGGTACCGACGGCGGTGTTCCTCGTGACAGCGCTGGTACCGACGGCGGTGTTCCTCGTGACAGCGCTGGTACCGACGGCGGTGTTCCTCGTGACAGCGCTGGTACCGACGGCGGTGTTCCTCGTGACAGCGCTGGTACCGACGGCGGTGTTCCTCGTGACAGCGTTGGTACCGACGGCGGTGTTCCTCGTGACAGCGTTGGTACCGACGGCAGTGTTCCTCGTGACAGCGCTGGTACCGACGGCGGTGTTCCTCGTGACAGCGCTGGTACCGACGGCGGTGTTCCTCGTGACAGCGCTGTTACCGACGGCGGTGTTCCTCGTGACAGCGTTGGTACCGACGGCGGTGTTCCTCGTGACAGCGTTGGTACCGACGGCGGTGTTCCTCGTGACAGCGTTGGTACCGACGGCGGTGTTCCTCGTGACAGCGTTGGTACCGACGGCGGTGTTCCTCGTGACAGCGCTGTTACCGACGGCGGTGTTCCTCGTGACAGCGTTGGTACCGACGGCGGTGTTCCTCGTGACAGCGTTGGTACCGACGGCGGTGTTCCTCGTGACAGCGTTGGTACCGACGGCGGTGTTCCTCGTGACAGCGCTGTTACCGACGGCGGTGTTCCTCGTGACAGCGTTGGTACCGACGGCGGTGTTCCTCGTGACAGCGCTGGTACCGACGGCGGTGTTCCTCGTGACAGCGCTGGTGCTCAGGCCAAGGACGGTCCTCCACGCGGGGTGAACATGGAAGTGAACGATTTCGATCTATCCCCAGAAGGGAAAGACAGGCTGAAGAACATTATAAATGCATACAGTGATATCTTCAGTCGACAGGAGGGCGATATCGGACGTACTGGAACACTCTATTGACACAGGGGACGCGCCCCCGATACGGCAGCCCCCGCGGCGTATCCCAGTATCAGTTCGGGCTGACATCGAGGAACAGAAGGACCGCATGCTGCGAGATGGCGTCATCGAGACCAGCACTAACGCTTGGTCATCCCCTGTCGTCCTCGCACGCAAGAAAGACGGGACTTTTCGGTTCTGTGTGGACCTGCGGGCTGTAAATGGGGTAACCAAAGGTCATGCCCACCCTTTGCCCCGCGTCGACGCCACCCTTGATTCTCTGTCCGGAGCTCGGTGGTATACCACCCTCGACCTAGCGTCGGGATATTGGCAAGTGGGGATAGCAGGAGACCGTGAGAAGACGGCCTTCTCGACCGGTACCGGCCTGCACCAGTTCAAGGTCATGGCGATGGGGCTGAAAAATGCCAGCGCCACGTTCCAGCGCTTGATGGAATTGGTGCTGTCTGGATTGGACTCGAAAAGTTGTCTGGTATATTTGGATGATCTTGTCCTGTTCAGTAAAACAGAAGAGGAACACTTGGATATTTTAAAGGAGGTATTCGAACGTATCCGGGTCGCGGGGCTGAAGTTGAAGCCACAGAAGTGTCACATGGCAAAAAAAGAAGTCACATTCTTGGGCCATCTGATCACGGAAGGCGAGATTCGACCCGACCCACGGAATGTGTAGAAGGTCCTGACGTGGCCGAAGCCTGCAACTGCAGAGGAAATGGCAAGCTTCCTAGGTCTGTGTGGTTACTATGCAAAATTCATCGAAAATTACACGGAAATGTGCAAACTGTTACGGAGCGCCTCACAGAGTCCGGGAAGGCTGCGATGGACGGATTAAATGCAGGAGGCATTTGAACATCTGAAACGCGCGTTAGCGTCGCCACCGGTACTGGCACTGCCCACGTTCAGGGGCACGTTTGTCCCGTACACAGACGCCTGTAACACCTCTGTAGGCTCCGTCCTCGGTGAAATTGTTGACGGGACCGAGCGCGTGATTGCTTACGATAGCGAAGTCCTCACGGAGCCCCACACAAATGGCCAACGACGAAAAGGAGTTATGGGCGGTGGTCCATGCCATCCGGAGGTTTCGGCAGTACACAGTGGGGCAAAATTTGTCGTGGTCACCGACCACAAGCCCCTCGCCAACATCCCGGGCTCTATCGCGGTGGAGCGTGACGGGACGGGCCGCCGCGGCCGCTGGGCCGTGGAACTCAGCTCGTTCGATTTCGAAGTGAAGATAAAGACCGGGTCCAGACACACGAATGCTGACGCGTTGTCGCGGCGTCCGCCGGGGCACACGGACGGCCGTGAGGTGCCACCCATCTCGGCCCCTGTCGTCAGTCACGGCGGCACATCCACCGGCGCTCGGAAAGTGAAGACGTCACGGATCCGTCTGGTTTCCGGATATGTCCTATCACTATTTACGTATCTTGTTAGCTTGATGTGCTCGGTGATGACATCACTGGCACTCACTGGCATCACTCACTGACATCACTGGCACTCAGGCGAGGGAGCCCGTGCACTGACCATGGTGATTCCGTGTCCAGCCCGGCGACGCCGGGTGAGGGGCCTGAGCCTGGCTCGGTACAAGGCGGTGCGCCTACGCCATGTGACAGCGGCAGTAGTACCCTCACCCGAGTCGCAGCGCCTGTCGCTAGTACGGGAAGCGGGCCGGGCCGGTCCCCCTCACCCATGATAACGGGTAATACTGATCTGCAGCGTACCCAGGAAGGTGACCCAGTCCTGCAGGGTATCCGCGCTTGCTTACTCCAAGGTGGCACGCCGGACCCGAAGCAACATGGAGAGTGGAGGAAAGTGTTATGGCCCCATCGTCAGAAAGTGAAAATTGTGGACGGCGTCATCGGAATTGCGGAAGGAAGGGACTTCAGGGCGGTCGTCCCCGAGGAACTCCGCATGGCATTATGAAGATGGCCCTGCGGATGAGCCGCGACTGTGAGTCGTGTTTACTGTGCCAGCGGCGGTGGACACCTGGGCCCAGTATGAGGGCTCCGATGGAGACGGCGTCGGAGCCATTTGAGAGAATTGCGATGGACATAACCGAAATGCCGACGTCACACGCAGGTAATAAGTATGCCATGGTCATCATGGACTATTTTAGTAAATATGTTTGTGTTTATCCCTTGCGGGATCAGAAGACGGAGACGGTGTTGAACGCGCTTCTAGAGTGGGTATACGCCTTCGGAGTGCCGGGGCGAGTCCATTCCGACCAGGGGAGACAGGTTGAGTCGCGCCAGTTCCGAGCCATGTGCGAGAGACTGGGGATCCGGAAAACCAGGACCACGCCGTACCACCCCCAAAGTGACGGCATGGTTGAAAGGCTTAACAGGACCCTGCAGATATGATGAGCAAGTACATCGACAGTGAAGGGTTGCACTGGGAGGAGAAGGCACAGCCGTGTGCTTTTGCATATAATTCCTCAGTCCACACCGCCACTGGACACACACCCTTCTCTATGGTGCACGGATACGAGCCCCGCGCCCCGTTGGACATTGAGTACGGCAGACCGGCAGAGGTAATCCAGGTGAAAAGTTATCTTGAGGACCGACTTAATGCCATCAAGAAAGCCTACTAGTGGAGGGATACCACCCAGGAGACAGGGTGTGGGTCAGGGATTTTCAGGCGGCAGTGGGCGGGAAGGCCAAATTAGGGTTGAGGTACAAAGTCCCTTGGACTGTGATGGGGCCGACGGATCCGTGCAGTGGGGGTGTCGCGTATCGACTTCGGAGTGATGCCGGGACGCAGAAGGTGCTGCATCATAATCACCGGAAGCCATACCGAGGGTCGAATAACGTAGACGGGCCGCTGGAATCGGAGCTGTAAGGCTCGCGTCATTTTAATATTCCTCTCATTCCAGAAAAAGATGCCACCCTCCAGTCCCGACATCCTGACCCAGATCCTCGGAGCAGATAACGACTCTCCAGCGATGGCCGTAGCAAACGGTGCCTGCGGAACGTGGGGTGCCGTGCCGGGTCTCGGCGGTGAGCCGGGACCGCCTACAGTGGTGGACCCGGCACAGGACGCCCTAGATAGGCTGACTGCCAAGGAGCTTCTGACGTCGCCGGCGTCAAGAGAGTCCGGCGGTGCGCCGAACTCGCCCCTGGTGATGTCCCGGGCGACAGCCCAGCTCCAACCAGGACCGGAGCCCGTGAAGAGCATCCTGGTCATCGGCTACTCCTTGGTGCGGCGCGCCCGGCTACACCCAGCCTCGCCCCTGTACCGGGTGGAAACGTGTGGATGCCCCGCGGCAAAACGTGGAGGTCCTGTATCCCCGTGCTTGAGGGGATAGCCCGTGTCTGGGAGCAGCACTGTGTGAGCGAGGGTCTTATCCCCTGGCAGATAATATTCTGGCTGGGGAGCAACGACGTCTACCCGCGCGCCGGTTCGCCCAGCATCATGTCGTCCCAGGCGCTGGTTGCTATCGGCAGTGCCCTCGGCCGTATCAGCGGACGCGCTATGGACGGACTGGTGCTGATGGGACCCCTTCCTCACCCGATATATGACGAGCAGGCTATCTGGGAGGAGACGGCGGCGTTCCGCCTGGACCGCGCCCTCTGCGTCCTTGTCCGAGAGCGACTGGGTACGGGGGGAGGGGTGTTCGTGCAGTGCGGACGCGCCGTATGCCGGCGTGCGTACGTTAAGTGCAAGCAAATAAATTACGCGGTGAACAGCGGCATGTTCGAGCAGGACCGAATTCATCTCAACGCCGCCGGATACGCCGAGGTGGCACGTCAGATGCCAAAAGGCATAGAGGTGGGCTCGGCCCAACAATGAGTGTGGCACACCGGACGCTGACGGAGCGGCCACGCGAGCGGGCTGTCCCGCGGATACAGTAGCGGGACATACGAATAGTAATTTGGTGTATCGACGTTGCTGTTGTGCTTTGGATTCCTGACGTGCGATTTGTCGATGTGTTAGAGTGGGAAGGGGCATCTGTTTTATGGGGGGGGGGGGGGGAGGGTGTTGGGGATCAAATATTCACTGTGTAAGAGTACCCGCCGCCGCATGTCACGTGCATCGAGTCACCGAGAACAATGTTATAGAAGGCGGTGGAAAACTGTAAAGCGGAAGTCAGGCCTGACTTGGCCTGACTCAGTAACGTAGCGGTGACGTGTGACGTAGTGGTGACGTGTGACGTAGCGGAGCTCGTGTAACGTAGCGGTGACGTAGCGGTGACGTGTGACGTAGCGGAGCTCGTGTAACGTAGCGGTGATGTGTGACGGAACTCTTTGCCTATTGGTGTAATATAACTTCATGTCCTTGAGCGACGTGAGAACGAGGTACGAAGACCGAATACGGATCTTAACATATATGTATATGTATATGTATATGTATATGTATATGTATATGTATATGTATATGTATATGTATATGTATATGTATATGTATATGTATATGTATATGTATACGTATACGTATACGTATACGTATACGTATACGTATACGTATACGTATACGTATACGTATACGTATACGTATACGTATACGTATACGTATACGTATACGTATACGTATACGTATACGTATACGTATATGTATATGTATATGTATATGTATATGTATATGTATATGTATATGTATATGTATATGTATATGTATATGTATATGTATATGTATATGTATATGTATATGTATATGTATATGTATATGTATATGTATATGTATATGTATATGTATATGTATATGTATATGTATATGTATATGTATATGTATATGTATATGTATATGTATATGTATATGTATATGTATATGTATATGTATATGTATATGTATATGTATATGCATATGCATATGCATATGCATATGCATATGCATATGCATATGCATATGCATATGCATATGCATATGCATATGCATATGTATATGTATATGTATATGTATATGTATATGTATATGTATATGTATATGTATATGTATATGTATATAAAGACATAAAGACATAAAAGAAAAGTGCAACAAAGAGCCTCTTGGGCCCATCCGAGGTTGCACCCCCCCATCCCCCCCCCCCCCCCCCTCCACCAGTCTCGCCCCTTCAAATCACCTTACTCTACCTGCATAAAAGAAGGCTAATCCCACGAGTATTTATGAACTAATCCCTTCTCTGTAAAGTATTTATCTAATCTAATTTTGAAGGAAGCAAGTGTCACTGCATCAGCGACATCCCCTGGTAGCATATTCCAATGTCCTACAACCCTTCTACTGAAAAATGACTGTCGTAGCCTAGTCCTACTTTGTTTCATAATGAGTTTATGCTGATGACCTCTACCTCGATTTTCCCTATTGAACTCAAACATACCCTTTAAATATCCAGAATGCTGACTATTTACAAATTTGAAGACTTCAATTAGATCTCCTCTTAGCCTTCTATATCTAAGTGAAAACATACCCAATTTCCTTAATCTATCTTCATAAGGTAAACTACCAAGACAATTAATCATTTTTGTTGCCCTTTTTTGAACTCTTTCTAACAACCAGCAATCTTTCTCATATGTTGGAGACCAGGCTTGTACACAATACTCCAAATGTGGTCTAACGTATGCACAATACAGTTTTGTTATTACCTTTTCACTCTTGTAGGAAACATTTCTGTTAATGGCCCCTAGCATTCTAAGTGCCTTTTTCCTAGCTTCTACAACCTGGTCTGACGCTGATAGTCTATTGTTTACCACGACACCTAAATCTCTTTCCTTTTCAATCTGCTCCATTTTCTGCCCACCCATTTCATACCTATGTTTACTGCTAACCCGTCCAGCGTGCATAATCTTACATTTACTCAAATTGAATTTCATCTGCCATGCTTCAGACCACTCAACTAGCTTGTCCAGATCTGATTGAAAAACATCCTGATCATGTTTTCCTCTAATAATCCTGACAACTTTTAGATCGTCTGCAAATTTCAAGACTTTGCTGTCTATACTGTTCTCAATTGCATTCACAAATATTATAAAAAGCAATGGGCCCAGGACTGAGCCCTGTGGAACCCCACTGAGAACCTCCTTCCATTGTGATGGCACCCATTCAATATAACCCTTTGCTGGCGTCCTGAAAGCCACGTTTCTATCCAATCCAGAATCTTGCCCCTGATCCCATGAATTTTAAGTTGCAACCCCAGTCTTGTATGGGGGACTTTGTCAAATGCTTTACTGAAATCAAGAAAAGCTACATCTAGCTGTTTACCCTGATCAACGCTATCTGTTGCAACATCCAAAAACTCCAGAAGATTAGTTAAACAAGAACGGCCCTTCCTAAAGCCATGCTGTGTATCTTTGATGAGTTCATTTTGCTCCAAGAATTCAACAATCTTATCTTTGATGATTGATTCAAGCACCTTGCAGACTAATGAGGTCAGACTAACTGGTCTATAGTTTTCCTCTTTACTTCTATCTCCCTTTTTATGAATAGGAACAACATTTGCTCTTTTCCAATCAAGTGGAATTTTACTATCTGCAAGTGATTTAGAAAATATTATGGCTAATGGAACCGACAACTCCCTTTCAGATTCTCTTAAAAGTCTAGCATGGATTTCATCAGGTCCTTCTGCCTTGTTAGGCCTTACTTTCTTTAGATATTCTAGAACAAGTTCACTACTTATGCCACCTAGCTCTCCTATAGTCTCCTCTGTCTCTAGCTCAGGCTGAAGTGCTGCAATACTACTCTGGTCCTCGATAGTAAAGACAGATTGAAACTGATCATTAAGCACTTCAACCATTTCACTGTCCTTGCTAACTAACACATCATCTACCTTAAATAGACCTATATTTTTGGAAACTGTACTTAACTTATAAAAACTGAAGAACTTCTTACTATCTGCATTACAATGTCTAGCTAAATCAAGTTCCTTTGCCCTTTTAGCTGCTCTGACCTTTTTCTTAACTGAATTTCTTGCATTCTGGTAGGCCTTCTGATTTATATCTAGTGAAGATCCCTTCAAATGCCAAATGCACTTCTTTTAGCTTGTATAGCACTCCTTACTTCTTGGGGTAAGCCAAACTGGATTGCCCTTGGTTCTGTTACGTTTGTGCCTGAGGGGTATATGCCGATTTTGAATTTGGCTTAATCTAGCTTTGAAAACATTCCAGGCCTCACATGCATCTAAACCTGCCAACTCAACGTTCCATTTTACCTGTGCGAGGTTCATTTCTAATACCATCAAAATCAGCCCGGCTGAAGTTTGGAACCATAATAAGGTTATCTTTGGGCCTCATTTCTGATGAGATATTGAATTTAACCATATTGTGATCACTGGTTCCTAGACCTGCACAAATACTTATGTCACTAACTAGATCACTGTTGTCTGAGAATACAAGGTCTAGAATGGAGCAATGTCTGGTTGGCTCTGTTACAAACTGATGCATGAAAAGCTCCTCTTCAAAGATTTGCCTATACAACCTACACTCATTTGTTTCCTCTGCTATACTTTCGTATCCTCTTAAGTTAAAATCTCCCATAATAAGACACTGAGCCCGAAAGTTCCTACGTATTTCCTCACAAATATCTTGGTCTGTTTCAGCTTGGGAGTTCCTTGGAAGATTCCCTGGTCTGTAAAATGCACCTATCCTCAACCTTCCTCTGTTTCCTGTACCAATTTTAATGTCAAGCCAGATTGATTCTACTTCTTTTACTTTACTAGAATCATCAACTCTAGTAGTGCAGTACAAGCTATTTACATATGCAAACACTCCGCCTCCCTGCCGTGATTCTCTGCAGTATGAGAACATGTTATACCCTTGTAACTCGAAATCCTGTAGCCTATCCCTATTATACCCCTCACTAACCCATGTCTCGGTTACACAAATGATATCAGGCTTTTCAAGGGCAACATAACACTCAAACTCATCAAATTTAGACCTAATACTTTGGGCATTCAGCAACACACATGTGATCTTATACTTTGAGCTGACTCTACTAATTCTGAGGGAATTATGATCTACTGTCCTATTCTGACATGAACTTCTACCAATGCTTACTTCTTGATGCCCTAGTACTAGCGTCCCTGAACCCCCCCCCCCCCCCCTCCTACCTAGTTTCCCTGAATGACACTTCTGTAGGCATCTCCCAAAGCCCTTGCCCCCTCATCCGATAAGTGAAGCCCATCCTTCATATAGTACCTATGCCACTCATAGAACTGATCCCATAAGTCTACATAACTAAGCCCCATAGCTGAACATAAGTTCTGAACTGAGCTGTTCACAGACAGAGCTCTTGAGTACCACTCCTCACTGGCTCCACAGCGAGGGAGGATGCCAGTCACAATGACTGGTTTCCTGGACTCCTTCAACCTCTGCAGCAGGCTCCGGTACTCCGCTACTATTCTCACACTCTGTCTAGGTCCTATGTTGTTCACCCCCACCTGTATTATAACTGTCTCCGGGCTACTCCTACCCAGTTCTGCCTCAATGACAGGGCCCATATCAACTACTTTTGCCCCCGGTTTAACTATACATTTGTCCCCTCTTCCCACAGAATGTTCGCCTTAAGGGCCTTACCCTCGAGTCCCCAACCACTAAATGCTGAATCTGTACCTTGTCACTTTCAGCTGCTGACTCTAACGCACTGCACCTATTTGCCAGTGTAACCTGCTGATGTTCCCTGGGGCTGTACTGCCTGACTCTACCCTGAACTTTTGTCCATCCCTCCTGATCCCCTTCCCTCTTCCTCCTCCAGATTCTGCTACCACCCTCCATTACCCAGCACCCCTCCTCATCCTTACTGTCTGTGGCCCTAGCATTACTTTCCACAATGTTGGGTCTCCAGAAACGTGACCCTCCAACACACTTCCAAACCCCAGCCGCACTATCCACTTTTGCCTTATCCTCCTCCCTTATGCCCCTATCAGAACTACCACTGGTCCCTGATCCTGTAGGCTCCTTTTCTGACCCCCTAACCACAATCTGCGCATACGTTCCTTGGTCAGGAGCTACACCCTCTTGCGGCTCATCTCTACACCTACACTTACTTAACTGCGCCTCAAGCTCCGCTACTCTAGCCTGGAGGGCCTCTAGCTCTGCTACCTTCGCCTGCATCCTAGTCATGCTCATTTGAATACACTAGTAACTTAGGTATATAACTTAGGTACTATGCACTTTTCAATACTTTACTAACTTAACTTAACTTTTTTTTTGTTTGTTTTTTCTTCTTCTAAACCTTAACTAGATCTAGGTAAAGCTAGTAACACAAATCAGCTATGAGTGCACCTAATACTAGACTAAATATCTAATCCTTAAATAAACTGAATACTAAATACACCTTAATTATCCCTAATTTTCTAAAATATCTACTTATCCAACCCTGCAACTAATAACACAAAAATAAGACTAAGACAATTTTGGCGCACACAAGCTAGAATGAAAAGTCCTTTAAAAAGCAAGTAAGAGGTAACAGCTAACTATGAATGCTTAAAAATAATACTTAAACGATCCACAAAACTAAATATCTAATCCTTATATCTAAATATAATGTGGTTGCTCAAAAAATACACAAAAACAACAGAGCTATCCAACAGCTACTTAGCTTGGCTAAAGTAGGGTTCAGAAGGGGAACGTGATTTGATTTTTTATAAACTAGATCTAGGTAAAGCTAGTGACACAAATCAGCTATGAGTGCACCTAATACTAGACTAAATATCTAATCCTTAAATAAACTAGATACTAAATACACCTTAATTATCCCTAATTTTCTAAAATATCTACTTATCCAACCCTGCAACTAATAACACAAAAATAAGACTAAGACAATTTTGGCGCACACAAGCTAGAATGCAAAGTCCTTTAAAAAGCAAGTAAGAGGTAACAGCTAACTATGAATGCTTAAAAATAATACCTAAACGATCCACAAAACTAAATATCTAATCCTTATATCTAAATAGAATGTGATTCCTCAAAAAAATACACAAAACAACAGAGCTATCCAACAGCTACTTAGCTTGCTAAAGCGGGGTTCAGAAGGGGTTCAGAAGGGATGTATATGTATATGTATATGTATATGTATATGTATATGTATATGTATATGTATATGTATATGTATATGTATATGTATATGTATATGTATATGTATATGTATATGTATATGTATATTATATGTATATGTATATGTATATGTATATGTATATGTATATGTATATGTATATGTATATGTATATGTATATGTATATGTATATGTATATGTATATGTATATGTATATGTATATGTATATGTATATGTATATGTATATGTATATGTATATGTATATGTATATGTATATGTATATGTAAATGTATATGTATATGTATATGTATATGTATATGTATATGTATATGTATATGTATATGTATATGTATATATATATATATATATATATATATATATATATATATATATATATATATATATATATATATATATGTATGTATGTATGTGTGTGTGTGTGTGTGTGGGTGGGTGGGTGGGTGGGTGTGTGTGTGTGTGTGTGTGTGTGTGTGTGTGTGTGTGTGTGTGTGTGTGTGTGTGTGTGTGTGTGTGTGTGTGTGTGTGTGTGTGTGTGTGTGTGTGTGTGTGTGTGTGTGTGTGTGTGTATGTATAGATATAGATATAGATATAGATATAGATATAGATATAGATATAGATATAGATATAGATTAGATATAGATATAGATATAGATATAGATATAGATATAGATATAGATATAGATATAGATTTAGATATACATATACATATACATATACATATACATGTACATATACATATACATATACATATACATATACATATACATATACATATACATATACATATACATATACATATACATATACATATACATATACATATACATATACATATACATATACATATACATATACCTATACATATACCTATACCTATACCTATACCTATACCTATACCTATACCTATACCTATACCTATACCTATACCTATACCTATACCTATACCTATACCTATACCTATACCTATACCTATACCTATACCTATACCTATACCTATACCTATACCTATACCTATACCTATACCTATACCTATACGTATACGTATACGTATACGTATACGTATAGATTTAGATTTAGATTTAGATTTAGATATAGATATAGATATAGATATAAAGACATAAAGACATAAAGACATAAAGACATAAAGACATAAAGACATAAAGACATAAAGACATAAAGACATAAAGACATAAAGACATAAAGACATAAAGACATAAAGACATAAAGCCATAAAGACATAAAGACATAAAGACATAAAGACATAAAGACATAAAGACATAAAGACATAAAGACATAAAGACATAAAGACATAAAGACATAAAGACAAAGACATAAAGACATAAAGACATAAAGACATAAAAGACATAAAAGAAAAGTGCAACAAAGAGCCTCTTGGGCCCATCCGAGGTTGCACCCCACCCCACCCACACCCACACCCACCCCCACCCCCCCTCCACCAGTCTCGCCCCTTCAAATCACCTTACTCTACCTGCATAAAAGAAGGCTAATCCCACGAGTATTTATGAACTAATCCCTTCTCTGTAAAGTATTTATCTAATCTAATTTTGAAGGAAGCAAGTGTCACTGCATCAGCGACATCCCCTGGTAGCATATTCCAATGTCCTACAACCCTTCTACTGAAAAATGACTGTCGTAGCCTAGTCCTACTTTGTTTCATAATGAGTTTATGCTGATGACCTCTACCTCGATTTTCCCTATTGAACTCAAACATACCCTTTAAATATCCAGAATGCTGACTATTTACAAATTTGAAGACTTCAATTAGATCTCCTCTTAGCCTTCTATATCTAAGTGAAAACATACCCAATTTTTTTAATCTATCTTCATAAGGTAAACTACCAAGACAATTAACCATTTTTGTTGCCCTTTTTTGAACTCTTTCTAACAACCAGCAATCTTTCTCATATGTTGGAGACCAGGCTTGTACACAATACTCCAAATGTGGTCTAACGTATGCACAATACAGTTTTGTTATTACCTTTTCACTCTTGTAGGAAACATTTCTGTTAATGGCCCCTAGCATTCTAAGTGCCTTTTTCCCAGCTTCTACAACCTGGTCTGACGCTGATAGTCTATTGTTTACCACGACACCTAAATATCTTTCCTTTTCAATCTGCTCCATTTTCTGCCCACCCATTTCATACCTATGTTTACTGCTAACCCGTCCAGCGTGCATAATCTTACATTTACTCAAATTGAATTTCATCTGCCATGCTTCAGACCACTCAACTAGCTTGTCCAGATCTGATTGAAAAACATCCTGATCATGTTTTCCTCTAATAATCCTGACAACTTTTAGATCGTCTGCAAATTTCAAGACTTTGCTGTCTATACTGTTCTCAATTGCATTCACAAATATTATAAAAAGCAATGGGCCCAGGACTGAGCCCTGTGGAACCCCACTGAGAACCTCCTTCCATTGTGATTGGCACCCATTCAATATAACCCTTTGCTGGCGTCCTGAAAGCCACGTTTCTATCCAATCCAGAATCTTGCCCCTGATCCCATGAATTTTAAGTTGCAACCCCAGTCTTATATGGGGGACTTTGTCAAATGCTTTACTGAAATCAAGAAAAGCTACATCTAGCTGTTTACCCTGATCAAAGCTATCTGTTGCAACATCCAAAAACTCCAGAAGATTAGTTAAACAAGAACGGCCCTTCCTAAAGCCATGCTGTGTATCCTTGATGAGTTCATTTTGCTCCAAGAATTCAACAATCTTATCTTTGATGATTGATTCAAGCACCTTGCAGACTAATGAGGTCAGACTAACTGGTCTATAGTTTTCCTCCTTACTTCTATCTCCCTTTTTATGAATAGGGACAACATTTGCTCTTTTCCAATCAAGTGGAATTTTACTATCTGCAAGTGATTTAGAAAATATTATGGCTAATGGAACCGACAACTCCCTTTCAGATTCTCTTAAAAGTCTAGCATGGATTTCATCAGGTCCTTCTGCCTTGTTAGGCCTTACTTTCTTTAGATATTCTAGAACAAGTTCACTACTTATGCCACCTAGCTCTCCTATAGTCTCCTCTGTCTCTAGCTCAGGCTGAAGTGCTGCAATACTACTCTGGTCCTCGATAGTAAAGACAGATTGAAACTGATCATTAAGCACTTCAACCATTTCACTGTCCTTGCTAACTAACACATCATCTACCTTAAATGGACCTATATTTTTGGAAACTGTACTTAACTTATAAAAACTGAAGAACTTCTTACTATCTGCATTACAATGTCTAGCTAAATCAAGTTCCTTTGCCCTTTTAGCTGCTCTGACCTTTTTCTTAACTGAATTTCTTGCATTCTGGTAGGCCTTCTGATTTATATCTAGTGAAGATCCCTTCAAAATGCCAAATGCACTTCTTTTAGCTTGTATAGCACTCCTTACTTCTGGGGTAAGCCAAACTGGATTGCCCTTGGTTCTGTTACGTTTGTGCCTGAGGGGTATATGCCGATTTTGATTTTGAATTATAGATATAGATATAGATATAGATATAAATATAGATATAGATATAGATATAGATATAGATATAGATATAGATATAGATATAGATATAGATATAGATATAGATATAGATATAGATATAGATATAGATACAGATATATATATATATATATATATATATATATATATATATATATATATATATATATATATATATATATATATATATATATATATATATATATATATATATATATATATATATATATATATATATATATATATATATATATATATATATATATAGATAGATATAGATATATAATCACACTCCAAAAAGACCTTGATGCTGTTGCGCACTGGGCAGAGGACTGGAGATTGAAGTTAAACTCTTCCAAATGCAAGGCATTTCAAATCACTCTGAAACGGAAATTCATTTATTCAAAGTACACAATTAACGGAACAGAGCTGGAAAATGTCAGTACCATTCGAGATCTGGGAGTCACTTTGGACCAAAAACTGACATTTGAGGTTCATATAAATGTCACTGTTGCAAAGGCAAACCGGGCATTTGGCCTTCTTATTCGCACTCTCCAGTCAGCTTCCCGGCGTTGGAGCTTCAACAAGCGTTCTGCTCTAGCCGCCTTGAATGCAAATGTTCGGCCAATCTTAGAATACTGCTCAGTAATTTGGGCTGGAGCAGCAAAAACTCATCTCGTTCGCGTTGAGAGGGTTCAGCACAGGTTCCTGATGTGGCTAGCCAACCACACTGCACCCCGCTGTCCGTCTCTCGAGTACGACCGGTTGCTTGTGTTTTATGACGTACGACCGCCGCGCGCCAGGCGTGTGCAGTGTGTGATGTGATGTTTTTGACTAAGCTTTTTAGAGGTCGCATCTCATTATCTTACTCGCTTGAATGTTTTAGTGTTCATGTCCCATCCAGGAACACCAGGGTTGCGTCGTTCACCCTGTTTGACGTCCCCCGCGGCCGTGTGGACACCGTGCAATCCAGCTTATTTGTGCGGGGACCCTGCTCGGTGAATGACTTTGTCGCTTCGAGTCCTCTGAGTGATGTTTTTAACGATGCAATAGGAGGGCTCTTAAGAAGGACATAGTGGGGTATACGTCGACGTTGGGAACTTTTATTTAGACTCCGACTCGATTGATATGTGATTTTGTTTCTTTTATGAATGCTGTACTCTTCATTATATTATATGGTGGACTTCACCTGTCATTGGACTCGTACCTGTTGGTGATTAATAAATCATACAATCATACAATCATATATATATATATCTATATATATATATCTATATATATATATATATATATATATATATATATATATATATATATATATATATATATATATATATATATATATATATATATATATATATATATATATATATATATATATATATATTTATATAGTGTCTGTGTGTTTGTGTGTGTATTGTGTAGGTATGTATGTATGCATGCGTTTCTTGCTCTGTATGCATGCGTTTCTTTCTTGACAGTCCGGCAATCGGGAGACTGATGTCGTCGACAGACAGGTCGCCACACACTCCGATATCTACGACTCGATGAAGCAGCAGCTGCTCATCTTGGTCGAGTGGGCCAAATGCATCCCGTCGTTTCTGGAGCTGCCCTTAGAGGACCAGGTCGGTGTGGAATAGCGATACTGTGACGGGGTTTTCCGGGCAATGGTTACAATGAGCTGTTGCATTCTAGGCTTTACTCGGTTGGCTTCAATTCTGCTCACTATTTCACTCTACTGGACTGGTAGAGTTATAACCTGTCGACTTGACATTTAACCCTCGCCCTACGGGGGGGGGGGGGGGGGCGGCTGATATGTAAACCTCGGCCCCGAGGTTTTCTTGAATCACTGTTTACACATGCGGAGCATCTTGTTAGCATTTTTTTGTAGCTGAGCTTACAACAATTATACGTATGCTGTAAAAATGTAATTGAAATTGGTCAAGTAGTTTGGGGGATAATCATGTTTTGATGACGTGATGTTGGTGGAAAAATGATACATATTTGAAAAATCGTAGAAAACAGAGTTTTGTAGCAAATTGCAAACACAATTCACGAAAGATACACAATGGCATTCTCTTTAAAATGGCTATCTCGGATGTCCAAAAGTTTGGGTTTTTTATCCCTAAAATGCAAAAAACTGATTTTTGTGGGAAAAATCAACACAAAATCCAAATTTTCAGAGGTTTTAGAAAAGCCGGAATATATGTGAGGGAACTGAGTATGGACAATACCCAAACAAAATTGCAATGCAATATATCTATTTTTAGCTGAGTGATGGCTCCCTAAGTGTAAGAAACTCATGACGTAATTTTTTTATAATTTTTTGGGACTTTGTTTGACAAGATACGAACAAATAATTACCTTTTCTGTATTTCTGAGACAAAACTTGTCTAGGAAGATGCCTTTTTGTTTACATTTATCGATTTCTAATTTTGAGGTTTTCTGACAGAGCAAAATCGCTGTTCTGGACGTGGTCGAGCCGAGGTCATTCACTTGACCTGGAATGTCACCCGTTGACCTGAAACCTCAAAATTGCATACTGTTAGATTCCTCTCATGACTGGCAACATACCGGTTCGTACCGCATGGCTCAAGTTGCTTGGTTTGGAAGTTAACCCGCGAGTTACTCGGGGGGGGGGGGCTATTTTTTGCCCCCTCCAGTTATTTTGCAATAACTCTTAAACGAACACAGGTATCTTCACCAAACTTGCAGTACCTTCTCTCACATCAATTCTACACATGTTGGCAAAAGTAAAAATATAGGTTATGATAGGTCAACCGGGAATGACGTCAGAGTGACGTCATGTTCTTCGGTTTTGGTTGCAAAATAATGGTTTGCGGAAAACGCTGTCAAAGGTACGATGTTTGAGATAAACTCAATTGTCTTAAATCAAATTACTGACAATAGACCGGGCTATGAAACTGCCATCTCGGATTTTTGAGTATTTTTTCAATTCAAAATTTTGAGAAATCCAAATACATTTTTTTTTTTTTACAAAAGTTTCAAGAAAAAATCAGAATTGTCAAAAAACCGGAATATATGTGATCGAGACGTGTACGGTAAATATGTATACCAAATTTGACGTCGATAAATTCAAAAATGACTGAGTTATGACCTTTAAATGACAAAGATCGACCACCTCTCACAGCATTACTAAGCATAAAAAAACGCATTTCCATTTTTGCTTTTTACTTCTATTGATATGGAACAAACAATGTTCTAAGGTCATTTTACGCGTTCTAGACGATACACAAACCCATAAACATGTGTTACAACGCCTAATGACCGTAATCTGCAGTTTGACCTGGTGACCTCGGATGACCTTGACCTGACCCAAGGCCATAAACATCTTAGAAGGGTACTTAGAAGTGTCAGACACACAAATCACACCGATTTATCGACAGCTTATGCGTTTAATATCGCAATTTTGCGCGACAGTTCCATCTATCGAGACCTTTTGACACGGTCAAACATTTTGTACTTGACCTGACCTGTGACGTCATCGGTGATCTCGAGGTCAACAAAATTATGTTTCCCTCGATAAATTTCCCAGGACTATCGAATGGCGTTTGATTTTTACATTCGGTCCAGTAGTTCCGGAGATCCGAGGGGGTGGGGGCAAAAAATAGCCCCCCCCCCTCCCCAGTAAGTCGCGTTATGAAATATACCCCATTAACTCGCGGGTTAACAGGGGGGGCTATCAGCCCCCCTCGTAGGGCGAAGGTGAAAAAATCCCCTGTAGGGCGAGGGTTAAACTACATCTTGATGGTTGTGCAAGAGCGTTCAATAACCAATGCCACTTCGCTCCGACCCTGAACAATTCCGGAACAATTCCGGAGGCAGGTTAGTCATCGGCGAGCACAAAGGTTGCTACACTGCACGGGTTAGGTGGTGGGGTTATTACAGGAAAATAATTAATTGGTCGGTCGACATGAGACGGATAATTTATGGTCCGTGAGCCTGTTGCAATCTCATCTTTCTGGGGTTTCATCATTGACCCCATTTCCATGGGCAGCTTCGCTAAACCGATTTAGCTAAATTGGTTTAGCTAAATCTTAGCGTTTGTAAGCGGCTTACCTGACCTGTTTCCATGGGCGTTATCGAGTTAATCCGATTTAAGACTGATATAAGGCGTTTCGGCTGAAACACCCTGGATGGCGCTAAACCCAGCGAGTCTGGAAGTTAAGCCGGAATTTGCGACACTTCAGGCGCGCATAAGACGAATGTTTTGAGGAAATTTTTGAAGTAGCGACAACGACAATAAAAAGTAGCTAGAAATAAAGCGTGAACATTTTTCTTTTGATTTCCGGGTTCAAAAGTGTACGCCGTTAGGCTCGTTCTCGAGCTATTTTAAGCATCGCGTGAACCCATGCAGATCGAGCGATGGCCAAGCGCGGGTTCGAATCCCGCTGCAGACAACACTTTTTAAATTCGTCGGAATGAGGAAACGGCGTGAATTGTCACTGACTGTGGTCTTTTTTAAATATTATATCGTTGCTAATGATCTCATGGTAATAACTAAATAATTAATGTATTATATATTCATTAATGCATTGATTATTTCGTTATTATCATATGAGAAGACCATTAGTAATGCAATAATATTAAATAAAGGTATCGTACGTGATTAGGAATATAATATTTTAGGCAACATACTGTGGCAAAATATCGGATCTAGACATGAGTATTCTTGATTTGCATTATATTATATATATATATATATATATATATATATATATATATATATATATATATATATATATATATATATATATATATATATATATATATATATATATATATATATATATATATATATATATATATATATATATATATATATATATATATATATATATATATATATATATATATATATATATATATATATATATATATATATATATATATATATATATATATATATATATATATATATATATATATATATATATATATATATATATATATATATATATATATATATATATATATATATATATATATATATATATATATATATATATATATATATATATATATATATATATATATATATATATATATATATATATATATATATATATATATATATATATATATATATATATATATATATATATATATATATATATATATATATATATATATATATATATATATATATATATATATATATATATATATATATAATATATATATATATATATATATATATATATATATATATATATATATATATATATATATATATATATATATATATATATATATATATATATATATATATATATATATATATATATATATATATATATATATATATATATATATATATATATATATATATATATATATATATATATATATATATATATATATATATATAATATATATATATATATATATATATATATATATATATATATATATATATATATATATATATATATATATATATATATATATATATATATATATATATATATATATATATATATATATATATATATATATATATATATATATATATATATATATATATATATATATATATATATATTGGGGGCATGGCTGCCATGCCCCCCCCCCCCCTTAAAAGAACGCCTGAAATCGGAGCAAAAATGGCACATTTCCTGATACATAAGAAAATCTAAGTAACTTTTACTAAGGATTTTTTTTAAAATCACTTATCATCAATGCATAAGCGAGCGAAATCCGATGAATTTGCAAAATTGTGTGATAAATTTTGGAATTTGCCCCCCCCCCCCCCCCACCCGTGCCACTCGTGCCCTCCCCCCCCCCCCCCCCCAGGCCCCAAACCACTGTTCTGGATCCGCCAATGTTTAAAATCACGTGCAATGCCTTTATTATGAGATCAATCACATATATTTGATATAACACAACTTTCACACCAAGGAGAATACACAACAGAACGTGAAAACACTGTATGACATTCAACGCTTGTGCTGGGGAAGCCCAGATAGCCGACTACAGGAGCCCTCTTCTGCTACTGCTGAGCCGACTACTACTCAGCCTAAGATACACACCAAGTTAGTCCCTTGTCAAGCACCCCAGGGACTGGACCAACGCCACGCCTAGCCCAGCAACAATATAAATGCATGCAACAATACAAAATAAAAGCCGAACAACGCGGGCCTCTTCCTGGTGATCGTGGAAGTATCGCGCCAGACAGGTAGCTGTGGTGTTGCTTATCAGCTGCATGGCAGGCCGCACCTTCTGTCGGGACATACCTGAGACCTGCAACAGAATCCCACTTTCTGAGACTTGACCATGTGTATGCATTACGTTTGCAATGTAATTAAGTAGGTATCTTTATTGAAATTGCGTTTGAAATTGGGTGGACGGGATCGAGAGAAGAAGGTCGGGTAAACACAAAACAATTGCAGTAGTGTGATTATTCAAGCCTTTTCATTATTGACTGTTAGGTTGGTCCTTAAACTCGGCAGTTGGAATTTGCTGTCTCCCAACCCGGGGATAACTTTGTTCCATCAGTAAAGATAACTCTGTGGGTAAATTTGTTTTGAAATATAATAATATTTTCCCGGTGCTCTACGACCTTGAAGTTTTATCAGATGTCAGATTAGGTGGGGTCAGCAGGGTCAGGTTTGGGGTCAGCGGGCCAGGTTAGGTGGGGTCAGTGGGGTCAGGTTAGGGGGGTCAGCGGGGCCAGGTTAGGTGGAGTCTGCGGGGCCAGGTTAGGTGGGGTCAGCGGGGTCAGGTTAAGTGGGGACAGCGGGGCCAGGTTTGGTGGGGACAGCAGGGTCAGGTTTGGGGTCAGCGGGCCAGGTTAGGTGGGGTCAGCAGGGCCAGGTTTGGTGGGGACAGCAGGGTCAGGTTTGGGGTCAGCGGGCCAGGTTAGGTGGGGTCAGTGGGGTCAGGTTAGGAGGGGGGGGGGCAGCAGGGTCAGGTTTGGTGGGGCCAGCGGGCCAGGTTAGGTGGGGTCAGCAGGGTCAGGTTAGGGAGGGCCAGCAGGGTCAGGTTAGGTGGGGCCAGCAGGGCTAGGTTAGGTGGCGCCAGCAGGGTCAGGTTAGGTGGGGCCAGCAGAGTCAGGTTTGGTGGGGGCCAGCAGGGTCAGGTTTGGTGGGGAGCCAGCAGGGCCAGGTTAGGTTGGGCCAGCAGGGTCAGGTTAGGTGGGGTCAGCGGGGTCAGGTTAGGTGGGCTCAGCAGGGCCAGGTTAGGTGGGGTCAGTGGGGTCAGGTTAGCGGGGGTCAGCGGGTCAGGTTTGGTGGGGCCAGCGGGCCAGTTTAGGTGGGGTCAGCAGGGGATCACTTTCAACCTTTGGTATTTCTTTCAAACTTTCCCTACGGAAGAGAAGAATGTATTGAGGCCATCTGGCACATCTGGCACATCTGGCTTCATATATATCTTTCCCTGGCTATCATACAAAGTGTCAGGGTAATTGTCTTGTTTTTTGTGTAACTTGTTGACAACTTGGTTTAGTAAAGCCCAAGTCACTTTTGTGCTATTCTAGTGCATCTTTAAAATACAACCTTTTTGCATCCCTGATAGTTTGTACAAGCACATTTCGAGATTTTGTATAGTTATCTTCATTCGTCCTATTTCCTCGTCTTAAGAACTCGTTATACAGTTGTGTTTTCTTATTGATCGAGCAAGGAATACTTGTGATCCACGGTTTTATGGACGATTTTCTACGGCTAGGTCTAAACGTTTTTGAGAAAGATGCTATTCCATCGGCGTAAGCCTTCGAAAGATGTTCAGATGGAATATTAGCGCCAGTGTTTGTCTGAAAGTTACGTAATCTTGATATAAGAAAATCATTTAGTTCAGGCATTTCTGTGTGTTAAATACTGTTATGCTTTTCCTATTTAAAACAAAATTATTATTATATATTTTTAGTGATACAAATATTGGCAAGTGGTCCGACAAATCTTCAGTAACTATTCCTGATAAAGAGAACGGTTATTAACAACAACAAAATATTGTCTAGTAGTGCCTCTGTCTGTCTTTGTTTTCTAGTTGCCTTCGATATCATTGATAAAAACATATGATATCAATTTGTGAAATCATTATTACACTTATTTTGGTTTGCTGGAAGAAGATTGTAATTTAAATCACCTGCTATAATATAGAACTTTTGTATTTTCAATGGTATATAATACCTTCTCGATGTAAGATAGAAAGTTAGCACTTGCATAGTTTGGTGGCCTATAAATTTCACCCTCCAAAACATTACTAATTTCGGATTTTGAGCGAATCTTTATTTGGACAAAGTGTCTCAAACTCTACACTTTCAAGATCCTTTCTTTCTTTAACTTCGTGCTTATTATGAACTTAAATGGCTGTACCACCACCTTCCCCCACAGGACGACAGGATGCAAAATGGCTAGCTCTAAAACTTTGTTCAAGTGATAATATTTTGCAATATCATCCTTAAGCCATGTTTATGATATACATATTATATCCCATTGTATATCAGACATTGTAAGACAATTTTGAATCTCATCTATTTTGTTTTTCATCGATCTAACATTCATGTGGAGAACAGAGAAGTTGCCATTCAGCAACTTCTCTGTTCTCCACATGAATGTTAGATCGATAAAAAACAAAATAGATGAGTTTCAAAATTTGCTTACAATGTCTGATATACAATGGGATATAATATGTATATCATAAACATGGCTTAAGGATGATATTGCAAAATATTATCACTTGAACAAAGTTTTAGAGCTAGCCATTTTGCATCCTGTCGTCCTGTGGGGGAAGGTGGTGGTACAGCCATTTTTGTCTAAATCTGTGTAGTAATCACATTTCTCATGAATACCTTGCATTTGTTTAAGATAGTTATCTTTTATGTCATCATACATTTTAAGAGAGATAATAGTCCCCGCAGACCCTGGGTCTCGCCTGCTATCTTACTTTCCATTGCACATAAAAACGAATTATTTAAAGAAAAACTGAAACACCCATCATCATACAATATAGCAAAGTATAATCTATATCGAAATATACTTACAAAACTGATTAGAGTTGCTAAAAGGAAACATTATCAGGACGAATTTGCTAAACACTCTGGGAACTCGAAGCAAACATGGCAAACTTCGCAAACCTTAATTAAATCAAAACAAAAAGCAGACAGTGTTCCAACTAGGATTATAGATGCAAGTGGAGAAGCAGTAACAGAGGATGCAGTTATAGCAGACAATTTTAATTCCTTCTTCACCGAAATTGGTGAGAAGCTTAGCAAAACTATCCCGCGGTCTTCATTTAATCCCCTTCAGCTGCTTCCAAACGTTGCAAATGAAATGAACTTAGATTCCACAAATGAAGAAGAACTAGTAAATATTATTAATGGATTGAAGAATGTTGGGGCCGTGGCAGATAACATAAGTGCAAAACTGTTTAAGTTACCATTTCTAGCCATACTTAAACCTGTTCATCTTTTCAACTCCTGCTTGGAATCTGGAACATTTCCACCCATCCTCAAAATAGCTGTAATCAAACCAATATTTAAAAGTGGTGAGTGTCAACTTGTAGATAACTATAGACCTATAAGTATATTACCTTTCATGTCAAAAATTCTTGAAAAACTCATATACTGTCGACTCATCAGTCATTTAAATCAGAACCACATTATGCATGAAAATCAGTTTGGTTTTCAGAAAAACAAAGCCACCTACATGCCTATTCTTCTTCTTCAGGATACCATTACTAGGGCTTTTGAGGAGGGAGAATTTGCATTGGGTTTGTATCTTTATTTAAAAAAGGCATTTGATACAGTAAACATCGACCTCCTTCTGAAAAAGCTTCATAAATATGGTGTCAGGCACAAGTCTCTTACAATTATCTCATCATATTTATCAGGAAGAACACAATGTGTTAAAATCAGAAATACATTATCAGCTTATAAAGAAGTCACCATGGGTGTTCCCCAGGGGCCGATTTTGGGTCCAATTCTTTTCATCATATACATAAATGATTTGCCGAAGTTAAGCGCTGATATGAATTGCTTATCATATGCTGATAACACTGCAATTGTATTTAAAAGTAAAAGTAGCACTAATCTTCAAATAACTGTAAATGCACTTTTACTGCGCATCACTGACTGGTTTTGTGCCAACTTCCTCTCACTAAATGTCAAAGACATTTACCCAACATTACACAACCCGTTCCTCAGTTTTCAAGCTTGATGTGAAGATGAACAACATACCTGTAGAAGAAAATGCTAACATAAAATACTTGGGCGTGGTAATTGATAAAACACTTAAGTTTACAAAGCATATTGAGTATATATCTAACATAGTTAGTAGAAACATTGGAATAATAGCAAGAGTAAGGACTGCTTAGACAAAAGAACTGCGCATACTTTGTATAATGGTCTAATTCTTCCCTATCTGAATTATTGTTGCATGATCTGGGGTAGTAACTATAATTCTCAGCTTGATAAGCTAGTGATTTTACAAAAGAGGGCTGTGAGACTGATTTAATATGTATACCCCCACATAGTTCAGAGCCAATTTTCAAACAATATAACATATTGAAGTTAGCCGATATAGCAAAATCACAGATGATCATTGTGATGCAAAAGTTCATAACTAAACAGTTACCAATAGCTTTTGACAAAATATATGAAATACATGAAGCTAATAGTTTAGTTTAGTTTATTTCAATCATCATCAACGGGCCAATCAAACCCACTTATAGATGAAGTCACAAACGTAGCGAAACACACGCTAAAACACAAACATACCAACCTAAAAGACACCATACATGTGATATAAAATGCGACATAAGACAAAGACATGAGATATTAAGTGGGTACATGACTAGACTGAACACAAAAATACATGCGGCCTACCTAAAAGACATGACCTATGAGATATAAAACACTATGACTACACTGACTAAGAGTATTGTAGTGGAGTAAACGATGACATGTTTCCTAAAATTATCAAAGACACCATACAACATGTGATATAAAATGCGATACAAGACAAAGACATGATATATTTAAATGAGTACATGACTAGACTGACAACTCAAAAATACCCACGGCCTACCTAAAAGACATGACCTATGAGATGTAAAAGCACTATGATTACACTGACTAGAGTATTGTAGTGGAGTATACGATGACATGTTTCCTAAAATTACCAATCCCTGTATGCCAGATATCTACGGTCCTTGTAGAGTTTAGGAACGTGTTGCAATGACGAGGGATTCTGACAAACATACTGGACTTGACCGTGTTCACTCTGGCATGCGGCACGTGGAACAACAATCTGCTACGGAGTACACGGGGAGCAGCTGCCAACGGGAATGACTCTACAAGGAAAGACGAGTCAATTTTGTTGTTGTGAATGTTTCTCAGGAGCATGATGTTGTATTGCAATCTTCTTGCAGCGAGAGATGCTAGTCCGAAATGGCGTAGAAGACTATCATAATCCAAAGCGACATCTGCAACACGACAGCGAGCGCAGAGCCAAGTCAGGAACTTATGCTGAACTTTTTCAGTTCTTTTCAAGTGCGTGTTGGCAGCTCCTCCCCATATAACACAGCCATACTCTAGTATTGATCGAACATTTGCGCAGTATGTCGATATGATTGACCTGGGATTGACATCGTACAATGAGCGACCATTTTTTCCGGTTTGAAACGATCTCATCAAAAGACCGAGAGCCCTGTTGGCTTTCTTCATCACAGCGTCTACATGAGCACCAAAAGTCAACTTTCCGTCTAACATCACTCCCAGGTCTCGCATTTCGTGCACTCTTTGAATCACCTCACTTCCCATCGTGAAAACGCCTGTGATGGGTTTCGTTCGCAGAGTTAGTGAGAGGATTTTACATTTCGCTGGGTTCAGTTTTAACTGCCACGCTGCCGATCACTGGCAGAGCCCATCTATATCAGCCTGCAGGCCGCGAACATCACTACAACTGTCAACCCTAGCATATAGCTTAAAATCACCGGCAAACAGGAGACAATCTGAGCGTACGACAGCTGGCAGATCATTAACATAACATGCGAACAGAAGAGGGGACAAAAGCCCCCCTTCTGGCGTCCCCGACAGTACCGGGGCCCACGCTGAGCATTTGCCATTCACAACAACCCGCTGCTCTCTTTCAGACAAGTACGATTTGAGCCAGGACAGTGCTTTTCCGGTCATATGATACGATTTTTCCATTTTTAGAGCCAAGAGTTGATTTACACTCTGAAATGCTGAACCATAGTCAGTATAAATTACGTCTGTTTGAGAGCCAGCGGATATGTTGTTCCAGGCCACGCGCAACATCGACCCCAGGTTCGAGACACAGGAACGCCCCGGCATGAAACCATGCTGCTGACTAGTGAGAACCGGGCGCACATGACTCACCAACACCACCTTCTCCAATATCTTACTGAACATTGGCAGCAAACTAACGCTTCTGTAGTTCGTCGCACACGACTTATCCCCTTTTTTGAAAATAGGTACGATGTTCGCACGTTTCCAAGCTTTCGGACAAACGCCTTGTTCAATAGACAAACGACACAACTTTGTCATTGGTACGGCTAGTTCATGCGCACATTCGTGTATGATACGGGCACTCACATCGTCAGGACCACATGCCTTGTTACTGTTTGTGCACAATAGTATTGCACGGACAAGATCCTCCGACACGTCAAATGAGGACAGATTTCCTATCGCATAATCCGGTGTCGGAGGTATCATATTTACGCCAGGGTCCGAGAATTTACTAGCAAACGTGCGGTTCAGTAGCTCAGCTTTCTCACGATCACTATCAATCTTTCTACCACCGTCTATTAAACAAGGCGTGCTAGAGTTGTTTCCTTTTATACACTTAAGAAATGTCCAAAAACGCTTCGGATTAGATCACCAACCAATCCTTTCAGATAAATTGCAAATTTCACACTCGTTAGCCGTTTGAACTGACGCCGCTTCTCGCTGAATACTTGCTGGTTGTCTTCATTCCGGTTCCTCTTCATCCTGCGGTGCGCCGCCTCCTTCTCGCTGAGAGCTGATCGCAGCTCGCGATCAAACCAGGGAGGCTGACGACGCGACAGTGTTACCACCGGGATGTGGTCACGAATAGCCGATGTGAGAAGGTCGTAAAAGTCTAACGCCTCATCCACTGGCACACCATCCAGCAGATTCCACGGTGTGAAATGCAGAGCCCGCCTCATGGCATCCCAATCGGCCCTTTTGTAGTTCAGTGCTGATTTCCGGGACACCAGCGGAGGTGACTGAGGTACAGCTCTGACGTCACACGTTACTTCCAGGTGGTCGGATGGAATGAGACCTGGTTGGACGATCCCGCTGGCTTCGATCCCTTTGCCGACGATAAGATCCAGATAGTTCTGTCCGCGGGTCGGTTGAGTGACGTACTGCGTAAATCCGGCCACGTTGCAGCAGTCGAGAAACTCCCAAAGTACCAGCAAGAAAAGCTTGAAAATAGACCAGAACTTGTCCTCCGCCCTGTATGACTGATATCCCCTTTACTAACACAGTGAATCAATCCATCCTCATCCTGGATGAGGATGAGAGTGAATTAATCCATCCTTATACTGTCCTGGATGAGGATGAGTGAGGATGATATCCTAGGACGTAGTGGGGGGGGGGGGCAGTCATTTGCTGTTTTCAACAATGACTATTTTCCGCCTTCTCTTATATCACCACATCTAACACCCAAACCACCTCTCTTCATATGTTTTTCTATGTTTGTTTCCATTTCTTAGCTGGGAGTGCCGCGACATTTTCTTTTTTGTTCTCTGGTGTTAACGTAAGGTGTCGTGCGTCGTTGGGATCGAGGGCGGGGGCACTCCTGGTCACCTATTAATGGGTGGCGGTTAGAGAAAATGTATTTTAGTCACTTGCGTCTTCTGTCATTGTTTACAAACCACGAAAACAACAGGCATAAAAGTAAGACGATAGCAAGATGGAAATGTCAAAGCCAACACTGGAAAACTAATAAAGCAGTAACACGCCTCGACGGAAAATGCAAATGCAAATGCAATGAATAAAACCGCTAACCATCAATGCAACCGCATCAAGGAACATAAACGAAGGGTGCTGACGGAAATTCATATTCACTATGAATATTTCACCCGAGTAAGGCTTGGTTGCTCGACACATTTACGCATCGACCATGAAACAGACACCATATGCAGACGTATGCAAAGGAAAAGAAGACCATTCAAAAGACAAGACGAGCACGAGACGAGGACAAAAACCACAAGCAAAAATCAATTTCACTAGTTTTGCAACCAGCAGAGCTATTGGACAAAAACAGAGCATTTGATATTCTATCTAAGTCATCAGCCTGATGAGAACGATGAGAAAAAAATATGTAACCGTCGAATACAACATATGAAAAACATGCAGGCAGCATCTTAGGTATTTTTTAAGCGGAAGCTGAGCGAAACCAAGGGCACCAGAATAACAGCAAACCTAGTGGAAATATTTATAAGCATCATTTATTTTGAAGAACAATAATGCCAAAACACATACTACACAGTACACATATTCTTAATGGTAATTTTGTTTTTTTTTCTCAAATTTCAGGAAAAAGTGATTGACAACTTGTATGTATCATGATTCAAGAATTCATACAATACAAGAATCAATTAACTTACCTGCAACTACAACATAACAAAAACAAAACAACTCAAGTTGGTATTAATGATATCCAGGTTGTAGGATATAATAGAGGTGTGCACATGCGCACGTGCAGAGGCACCCCACCCCCGACTTGTGGGAAAGTGGCAGCTGAGAGGTCCCGAACTACACACTACATTTGAACACAATCAGCTCAGCCGTTCCTGAGATATAACATATGGGTGTGCTCGTGCGCATGTGCAGAGGCACCCCACCCCTGACTTGTGGGAAAGTGGCAGCTGAGAGGTCCGCCTGTCACCTGCTCTGTGTGTGTATTAAATATATTGTGTATGTATGTGTCTCGTGTTTTATTTTAACTTTGACTTTGAACGAAATACTTAACGTAAGATAGACTTTAGATTTACTGTGAACAATTCACTTAACGTAAAATAGCTGCCCTAGTCCCTAGTTTGCTCCGGGTCACATAAACCGGTTAACGTAGTTTTTTGCCTGGCAAATTGCCAGAGGTCATTGCCCCTCCCCGGAAAATGGCTATAGGCCGTTCCGGGAAAGAAAGAAAGAAAAAATCCCCGACCACACACCAAATTTGAACACAATCAGCTCAGCCGTTGCAGAGTTTTTGCGAGAAAACACCCCTCACGCGGCACGTGCCACGCGCAGTGGTAGTCACCCACATGAGTGAGTCACCCACATGAGTGAGCATGGGAGCGAATTGCAAGAACACAAGTTTAAGTTACCCCTACAAAGAGCTTTGCTGAATCCACCTCTGATCCCCGCTTTGGCAGGCTGGGCAAGAAGGGCCGTGGATAGAAACATGGTCGAGGTGTTTGGGTCTGAAAGGGTTAAAGGGAATAGGTCACCTTGAAAGTTGTCTTGAAGTTCAACCATTAGGGGCATCTTGAGCTCAAAACTATGAATATGACTTTGGTTTGGACAACTGATGGATATATGTGGAGAAAGAAGTAAGTTTCTCTTTCTATTTCACGAGAAATCGTACGATAGCAGCTGGCGTTCTGGCTCCGCCTGACGCCGAGTACAGTCTCTGACAAGGGGCCAACGCGCCGCCCGGGCGGCTGAGCGGATATTAACGAGGCGTCGTGACCAGAGACTACGTGCCAGAGAGTGTACCTGCCTCCGGCGGCGCGGCGGCGAGCGTTCATTCCCCGATCGTGGCCCGGAACAGCGGGATTGAAATCGGGCCCACTAGTCCTGTGTCGAAATTACTTAACGTAGAGAGGTAATTATTTCACCACAGACCATTTTTAGATCTGCTCTACAAATCTGCTATCTCAGTCCAAAACCCCATGTTAAAGGTGAACTATTCCCTTTAACATGGGCAGGCTGTCACAATGCCGGGATATTGTCGTGGCGGCTGTCGCAAAGAGACACTGCTAGTAAATCAAAATAGCAAACTTAGCATGTTTATCGATGAGGCTTTGACAGGCTACAGCTCAAGTCAGCTCAATGCGACAGCTCAAGCCAGCTCAACGCGACAGCTCAAGCCAGCTCAATGCGACAGCTCAAGCCAGCTCAAGGCGACAGCTCAAGACGGCTCTATGACGAAACAAAACCTGGGAAGCTGTCTCATAGTCCATTCAGCTGGCAGCAACGTGCGTTGGCTTGTTACTAACTTGGTCACATCTGGGCGTTGCATTGAGGGGAGGTGGAGTGGCGTTGCGTGAACCTGAAGTCAGATACCCATGCATGTGCATTTGCATAAATAAATATGTTATACCCATAAATGTGCTTGTGTACATAAATGTGTGAATGTGCTTCTACTGCAGCCACCATTGCAGCTGTACCGGTAAGAACCACCCATCAAAAGATGTGCCTTTTCAAGACGAGTTTTGACAGTATTTTTAATTGGAAATCCAATGCCAATTGTCAAAGTTATGGCCAATAATATTTCTAGCTCATCATCAACGTAACGCAAGTCAACGTCATACAAAAACAAACATTGTCAAAATGTAATCGATATATTGCAGGTATCGCGACCAGCCACCCAGTGAAGAGCTGTGACGTCAGCAAAAATACCTAAAGAATCCACAGAACCACGGAAACTATCATGTCACTTTGCATGGCTTATCATTGGAGAGCGGGATTCCACTGCCATGGTGACGTCACGGCTGCCAAACAACTTGCCCCCCCCCCCCCGGCACGGGGAGCGATTGCATTGGCTGGCTGTGTAATTCAGGGTAATAGAACAACGGGTAGAACAGTAAGGAATTTAACGCCCAAATTAATGAGACAAGATATAATTTTTCTGGTAATTGTTTTGTCTATTATACATTGACAGTATTGTTTGATATCAATAACTTGTATTTCCATAGATTATATCTTCATTTAGTTAATTTAATTCCACCAAATACACGACGTAATAGTCGAAGTAGTGTATATGTCAGTACCTGTAGTGCAATTGTATTGGATTTGGAAGCGGTCACGAAAACTCAACTATAACGCGCGAAATACATTCGTTGTGCTTTTGTTTTGAGATATAAAAATACATGATGAGCCATCCATGATCCTGCGGTAGGCACGTTGGTAGGTGGTCACCTACCTAAATCCTAAATAAAGTAGTTTGTGGGGATGGTGTGACTATTTCTTGTGAAACACATAATAACGAGATCATAGCTTTGATATTGTTAAATACTGCTGAATGTTTTGATTGAATGGCTTTCTTAGGCCAGGCCCAATGCTAGCAATGCTTCTGGTGCAGGCTCAGGCTCTGACCGTGCCATCCTATCGAAGTTCCAGGTCATTGATAGACTGAAGTGGCTAAGTTTTACATTTCAATTTCCGTATGTCTGGGGGTGGGCCACTTCGGTTTTAATTGCACCTGGCTGTTGCTTAATGCAGCCTTTTTGGTGAAATTGTAATCAATTTGAAATAATGATAGTGGATGGTTAACCCGTTCACCTGTTAACCCGTTGACACATACATTTGTTTTTGGTATACAGCTTGACCCGTTAACCTGTTGTTACTGGTCCGTCGACCCACACATATTTACCCTGTTAACCCATCATAGCTCAATTCAGAAGCGTTTTGTCCCAACTTCTTAGAAATAAGGCGCCTTGAGTTCCCGTTTTGATGTTTGTAACATATTGAAGACAGTCTTACAGCTTTGCTCCGGGATTCTGTG
Source organism: Chirona hameri (assembly GCA_036785665.1). Classification (NCBI taxonomy): domain Eukaryota; kingdom Metazoa; phylum Arthropoda; class Thecostraca; order Balanomorpha; family Balanidae; genus Chirona; species Chirona hameri. The sequence continues at coordinate 24,232 of JAXIVJ010007385.1, read as the reverse complement.
TGCTACTTAGAGCTCATCTCCCATCAGTGAATGTTATTGTTTATTAATTCATATATCATTTATTAATATTAGCTTTGGAGATGAAATAGATCAATAATATGTTAGTACATCTTGAACATAAAGTTACATTAATTATCGAATATTAAAATTAAAATTAAAGTTACCAACATATCATATTACAATATTGTGGAAACACTGCGAGGAAAAAAATGGTTTGACCTAATAATTGCTAATGAGATATTTGATTCGGCCGCCAAAAGCGATAAAACTACTTTGCTGTGGTGGCGCACACGGCACACTATATATAATTGGAGCTACATGACCTATTTACCTAGCTTGGCTTCTGTGAAATCACAGGTCACCAATTATAGGTCAATCAGGGAGGTGAGAGATGAGAAAAGGCCGGCATAACGAATGATGTATGAATCATGACTATCTATGCATTGGGTCCAACGCAAAAATACTTGGTGCCTCTGGGATTCGAACCAACGGTCGGCAATGGGCGTTATGACATTGGGACATTGGTTAACCCCAAAGCCCATTTGACCACTTTTCGCTTGGAAAATCGAAAAATGGTAAATAAAAACATTGTAGCCAAGGCTTGTAGCTATCTTTTCCATCAGTCCGATTTAAAATATGTTCCATAGGTTACGAGCCAGCCTCGTCTGAAAATCGTCGATTTAACATGGGAACCCTATGGTGTAGTAGATTTGTAACGCCCAAACGCCCGAGTGCTGCCAACTGTTACTGGTGGGGGCTGGTGTAATTAGCCGTCTTCTAGTCTATCTGATTAATTATAAGTTGTCCGTGCGTGCGTGCGTGCGTGCGTGCGTGCTCCATAAATGGGCTAATAACTCGATAACGGTTGCAGTTAGGTGTGCGAAATTTGACACCAGGTCTGGTGGTATGTTCGCACCATCCTATTAAAATTGGCGTCGCTCCAACAACGGGGTCGGCTGCAGCACGCGCCAAAGTGGTCTGGGGCAGGCCTATGGAGGTCTGCGGCTGAGTAGCACGCGCGCACCGCTCAGGTTACAACAAAACAAAAACTGAACGTTTCAAGTGAGGAGCTTCGGTGTCGTCCGCTCGAAAAACGCGTTTGACGCCCAGCGGCACGTGCAGTGTGACTTCGACCACCACCAAGTTGGATATATTTTTCGGTTTGAGATATAACTCTGAGGAAGAATGACAGCCTTGGGAAAGGTCGCCGGTTCGATCGATCCAGGCCGGTGCCACATTTTTGTCTTTCTCATATCCCACTGGTTTCTTCACCCGGAGGACGCATTGGAGCTGGGAACGAGCAGCGAACGCATTGGCTGTCTATTTAACCCGCCATTGACTGGGGGGGAGGGCGTTTAACGCCCCCCCCTGATGAATGTTTGCAATAGCGAAATAGCGCAAAAACGAATAGCGCTATCAACGAGAAACTTCGGGTACCTTCTTAGAAATCATGTTTACGTCTTCTGTGAAAAAAATAAATATTTTTTTTTCGAAAAATTCGAGTTAAATCGAATATAGTGACTATTTAACCACACGAGTGACTATGTCACTACACACGAGTTTCACACCAAAATCAGCTAAACTTTGCCAGGCCGTAGAAATGTCATATGTAAAGCAAAATGCAATCGAAAAAGCCAAAACATAGCAAATGGCAAGGGCTATAAACTGGGTATCTCAGAATATGGAAAATTTTGGGTTTTGACCCCCAAAAAAATCAACAAAGAAATTTGTTGGTGGAAAATGCCCATAAAATCGATTTGTTCAAAGATATTCAAAAAGCTGGAATATATGTCTGAGAACCACATATGGGAAACTACCATACCAAATTTCAGATTGATATCACCATTTTTGACTGACGTATGGCATCTAAAGTATTGGTAACTCGTGACGTCATATTTACAAAATGTTTGTTTTGCCTTTTTTGACCATATACAGAAACATAAATTGCACCACTGTATTTCTGAGACAAACCTGGTCTAGAAACATGTTCTTTTATCTAGATTTATCGATTAAAAATGTTGACCTTCAGTGACCTGAACTTGGCATTACCTTCATGTAAATTAAATTAGGTGGTTAATCATGACTATCACTATCGAATTATACGTGGAAAATAACTCATAAAACATGTGTTGCATGACTCCTAGATATTTTAAGCATAGTGAGCTTTTGTGACCTGACCTTGATCTTGGCCAACAATATCATTTTAGGTCATGCGGGATGTGTATCATACATTTGGCAGCACTTTGGGCGATCATGGTCGTAATCGAAGGCTTTGGTTGGAAAATATGGCCCATAAGCCCAAATACGTCGATTTTGACCCTTGACATGACTGTGACCTGACATTTGACCTCACCTTGACATTTTTGGGTATGCTTTATATTCATCTCATTGCGAGCTTTCGATTTACGCCTTGTGCGTGTCGCTGCAATTATTGGTTCGGAAGATAACCAGGGGGCGTTTAACGCCCCCCCCCCCCCCTGTCAATGGCGTTCGGCTGAGACCCCAGTCAATGCCGGGTTAACTTTGCCTTGAAGTTCTGTCCAAATCGCTTTTATAACATATAAATCGGACCGGAAAATATGCAGCGAACGAATTGGCTGGCTATATAAATTGGCTGGCTATATAAATAAATGGCAGTCATGTGTCTACTTAATAAATACCTAAATCGGACCGGTTCATGGGCATTGAGCGCATTGGCTGGCCATATCAATTAGCTGTCTTCTCATTGGCTGGTTATATACATTAGCTGGCTATATAAATTGCAGACCTTCTATCTATAGTATTAATCATAACATGTGTGTACGTCCGTGCGTTCGTGCGTGCGTTTGTCATCCATCAATGGGCTAATTACTCGGCGTCGGTTGCAGTTTGTGCACGAACATTGGCACACAGGTAAAGGGTCGCACCATCGTATTATAATTTGGCGTCGATCCGACAGTGGGGCACGTGCAAAAGTGAAGGGAAGCCATACATTAAAAATAACTAACGTTATCACTGTTGGCCTGGGATGATCCGTCTGTGGTGTTGCCCGATTAAAGGGAAATAATTACCTTTTTCCACAAAAATGGAGTTAGCACTTGAAATCGCCAGACGAGACCAAAATATATTGTAAATTCATCACATTTTGCATGAAAACTTTCCTACCGAAAGATATTTCAAGTTAAAGTTGATAAGCGTTCCACACTTTTAACGACCGGTACTTGCAAGTACTTTTGGTCCTCATCAAACTGCGGGCTTTTCCCGTATTGTTTTTTTACGCAATGGAGTGGAAAATATATTGTGCGTTCTGCTTGTTGTGATTATATGCCCGGCGATCTTCTAACACTAACAGCGATTGGAAAAAGTGGCAATAAAATCGGAAGCTCATCGATGCACATCAACGGCGGCATAGTTAGTGGTTGCGACCCTCAATTTTTGAAAATAAATTCATTTGTTTTCAACATTAGGAGTATTGTATAATTTGTCTGTGGCTGTATATAACAGTATGCTTTATATTATCATGACAAATAATAATTTGTCCCAAAAAAACTAACAAACAATAACACAAAACTGGCAATTAAATCGGAAGCTCATCGATGCACATCGACGGCGACCTATTTAGCGTCGGCGATTTGTTTACAAAGTCATTGTCATGCTTATCGGCGCACTTAACCATCTCGGCGCACTTGGCGAGTTGTTCCTGATTAGTATACCCAAGTCCCGTAGCAGGCTTTGTTAATGACGTCACTGGTGCCATTTTTGTGTAGCATTGCAAAATATATCTGATTTTGAGTTGAAAGCTAATTAAATACTTATTCAAATTATTGTTTTTAAGTTTGAATTTTCTTGTTAATCATTATTAAAGGTATTTTATCACTGTATTTCATAGTAGTTGACACTTCAGAAACTGTGACGTAATAATAGTGTATCCAATATGCATTTCCCTCACCTTTTGCTACTGTGGCGCAGTGCCGAGTGCTTTGCGAATACTAGCTTGCCTGGGGTTCAATTCATTCCGCCCTTATTTTATTCGAGTTGGTATAGTTTGCATGTTGTTGTTATTCATGACTTATAGCTAGTAGCGCTTTCGTTCTCCATGGCAACCAGGCGTGAGCCAATGAAAAGCCAGAACTTATTCCCTTTCTGGATTTTGATTGGCTGACGCCTGGTTGCCATGGAGAACGAAAGCGCTACTAGCGTGTGTCCGAGCTGCGCTCAGTTTGATCGGAAATGTCACAGAGCCTCCAAATATGCCGCACTCGATGTAAACAATGGTAGGGAGGGACGAATTTGTCAATGACCTTCATGAAGTACACAAGGTACTTGTTTTGTATTTTTTTCCAAACTTGCAACTTTGAATGTGGGAATAATTTTATTTAATTCTTAAATTTAAATAAAATAATTTTAAAACCATAACGGTAGCCTAAGAAATTGTTGCTAACAAAATCAAAAGGTCATTATTTCCCTTTAAGTAATTCTTCGATATCATGAGTGTTACACAGCGAGGAGAGGTATTCGTTGACGACGTAAGGAGGTGAGTTGTAATGTGAGTGGTGTCGTCTTATTGTTTTACCGAACTGGGCTGTTATGCCGCGTCGAGATAGGCTGCGCAGTGCGCAGTACGGGAGGCGAACGCCACCACCCAGCGTCGGCGAGCGAAACGGCGAGCGGCGTGCCACCCAGGGAAAGGCGGAAGCAAATGGAACTAGGTGCGGGAACGGTGAACGAGAAGGGGGTACGGGAACGGGCACTGGAACGAGGCACGGAAACAGGCACAGGAACGGACACGGATACTAGCACGGACACGGGAACGTGAACGACACTGGACTAGGTACGAAAACGGGCATCGGCACGGGAACAGGGTTCAGAAACTGGTCACAGAAACGGGCACGACAACAGGCGGGAACAGGCACAGGAATGGACACGGAAACAGGCACGGGAACGGAATACAGGAACTGGGCATGTGAATAGCCACAGAAACTAAGCACATGAACGGGCACGAGAACAGGAGAGGGAACGGGCACGGAAATGTACATGGGAACGAGCACGGGGTACATACACGGGTCACGGAAGCGAAGTATTGGAACCGGTAGCGGGAAGGGGAACGGGGTCATGAACGCCACCGGAATAGGCACGGAAACGGGCATCGGTACGGGAACGGGGTGTAGAAAGTGGGAGTGGGAACGGGCAAGAGAACGGGCATGTGCACGGCAACGGGAACGGGAACAGGCACGGGACTGGACACGGAAACTGGCGTAGCAACAGGCACGCTAACGGGCATTGTAATGGGCTTGGACACGGGCACTGGAACGGACATGGGATACAGACACAGGTTACGGAAACGGAACAGGGGAACGGTTAGCGAGAACGTGAAAGGGAGCGGGTTAGCTAAGCTCATGAAGTGGCCCATGGGATGGAAAAGGCGCCGCGAGCCCTTTACACCAATGCCCCGAGATAAGTATACCCTTTGACTTTGCGCATCGCAAGAATATGCCTTCTAGAAGACAGGTTTGCGCGATGCGCAGTCATAGGGTTAATTTACCTCGGTGCATTGGTTCCAAGCGCTCGCTGCGCCTTTTTGGTCAATGGGCCACTTCATGAACTTAGCTATCCCTCTACTCGTACCCTTACTTCGTTTCCGTAACCTAGCTGTGTCTGTATCCCGTGCCCGTTTGTGTTCCCGTGCTTGTTCCCGTGACCGTGCCCGTTTACGTGCCCGTGTCCCTTCCCATGCCCCTTTCAGGGTCCATTCCCGTACCCCTTCTCGTGCCCGTTACCTTGCCCATTGCCGTTCCCGTGCCCATCCCCGTCCTGTTCCCGTTCCAGTGCCTGTTCTCGTGTCCGATCCCGTGCCATACTCGTTCCCGTTCCCATGCCCTGTCGGTCCAGTACCCATTCACGTGTCCCGTTACCGTGCCCCATTCCCGTTCCCCATTCATCCACCTCGTTCCCTTAGCTTCCACCTATCCCTAGGCGTCACGCCGTTCGCGGTTATGCGCGCCGACGCTGGGCGGCGGCGTTCGCCTCCCGTGCCGCCTACATTGACAGACATCGGAGACTCTTGAGAGTTCTCAGAGACCGTACACGCGTCTATTTAGTCTCTGCAGAGAGACATATTTTACGAGAACTTTCTAGGGGTCTTTTGATCTCAAGATTATCTTTTTGTTGTCAAGGTTCTCAGCGTGAGCTTAAATGGTCTTGCTTGACAATACCTGAACAAAATCGAGGCTCAGGCCGGGATTGAACCGGGGACCCTTCATATGTTAATGACGCCTTCGTGGCGTCTTCTATGGCCTCACGCCTGTTGGAATGCTCGCCAACCGTCTCTCTGCAGCAGACAAAATATACCTGTGGAAGACAGTGGTGATGCCAACTCTGATCTTTGGCTGCGAGACTGCACCTCTCACACCTTCAGATGTGGAGCGCTTAGATGCCCGCCAAGCCGCTTGCATCAAGGCCGCCCTGGGACTGCCACGCACTTCCCACCACACCGCTTTGCTTACTGCCTTACACGTGCCCCCCATACACGAATCGCTCAGAGGCTCCATATTTCAGCGTTTTAGAGCAACCTTCCGCTCATCCCATCGACTGCATCAGATATATATATCGGGTCTCGCTCAGCTCGCTGTGAACCCTGATGCACTTGCTGGCTCATTCTTGTCCCAAGTGTATGCAATGTGCAATAATGATTTCGGCGTCATCCTGGACATCGCTGCCGGTCGCATTGACCATGAACGTGTGCGCACGCCCCGTAGCCCAAGTGGGCTAGTAGACGGTATCAGACTGGTACTGTCTGGACCTCAGTGCCAAGCGACAAGACGCTTGCTGAGGCTGCGTAACTCAGCGTAGATTTTCAGGAGGCTACCGAAGCCAACCCAGTTCCGTCCAAGCAGACGGATGAGGAGTAGGTATACTCACTGCTGGTGTTCTGTTCCCGTTTCTGTTATGTTTATGTATGTACTTGTCACATTGTGACGCCTAATAAATATTGATTGATTGATTGATTAAGCGAGCGCTCTGCCACTGCGCTACGGCACGGATTGTACCAGAACTGGCAAGAAGACGGTACCAACCAGGGTAATTGCTGGGTGAGGTTGATACTTACCGACTTGCCGTGTATAAATATTGTTTGGTTAACAAATGATGGTATGCTAATAATATTGACAAATCAAAACAATCGAAAACATAATAGTTATTCGGTATTTACTTGAATAAAAGTCGGTTCCGTCGTTACGATTACAGCGCCACCTGCAGTGCTATGGTGGCATCATCTGCATGAAATTAATTCAATTTCAGTAGATTCAGGAGACCATCCACTGTGCTCAACAGCTGACTGCAAAAACATCCCGCGGGTTCGATCCTCGATCGGGACAGACTTTTATTTTTCGTTGACTGCCTGATGGTCTCAGAGGCATACAATCGTCAGCTGGAGACATATTTACTCTCAACAACAAACACCGGAGACCATGTAGATTGATCCGGCAAGACCATCCACTGAAAGGTCTCTAAATGGAAACCCTGCGGGTTTCTCAGGGAAGAGCATTCATCAAAAGTTATAAAAAGTGTTTCGGAGTGTCTATCTCGATGAGGTTTTATAGCAATGTTCTGAGAAACAATCACAGAGCACATTCCAATATTATATTGACATTCACATTACAACTCACCTCCTTACGTCCATTAACACCTCCTTACTATGTAACACTGAGGATGTCGACGAATCATTTCTTTCATACAGCTACACCACTGCCGGATCTTCCCAGACCGATAGTCATAACACTATTTATTTGTGTAATGTATAATGGTTTCTTAACCCTCGCCCTACGGGGAACTTTTCTCACCTTCGCCCTACGGGGGGGGGGGGGGGCTGACAGGCCCCCTTGTTAACTTCCAAACCAAGCAACATAGAGCAATGCAGTAAGAACCAGCATGTTGCCTGTCATGAGAAGAATCTAACAATATGCGATTTTTAGGTATCAGGTGAACCGGTGACCTTCCAGGTCAAGTGAATGACCTAAGATCGACCACGTCCAAAAATAGCGATTTTACTGTCCGTCGTCATTACCAATGTTATGAGTATAAAACGATTTGGTTAGCGTACAATTCTGGTCGTTGTATTAGCTATCTGACAATATATCGATTTTTAGGTCTGGGCCAGTTCGAAATCGTCACCATAGATGAAAATTGCTATGCGTTTTGCATTACAGCACATGTACAGGGCGCTTAGTATAACTTCCGAACGGAGAGAGATAGAGAGACACCGTAAAAAGTAACGTGTTGCCTGTCATAAGGAAAATCCAAAGACATCCCATTTTGAGTATCTAGGTCAAATGGTGACCTTTGGGATCAGGTCAATGGCCCTTTGGGGTCTGACGAAAAGGTCATAAGTCACGATCTAATAGTCATATACACTTCAAATGTTGATAGGATACGTGTAATCGTTGTAAACTCAGTAACTGAAAATGCCAGCAAGATGCGCCGCATGTGTAGACAGTTATTCAAGAAAAACTTCATCAGGTGGGGGCTGTCAGCCCCCCCCCCGTAGGGAGAGGGTTAAAGCAACATTCTGTTGTACTTAAATTGGCTAAGCATCTAATGAAGGCGACTTGAACAGCAGTGTAGGACAAAATTAAGACACGAACATTATTAAACATCGGGCACATTACTGCATACAACTTTACATGTACTAAGCAAACACATTATGTTGTTTACGGAACAGGTGCGTTGTTAATTGTCACTGCTGACAAAAATCAATGGTGACATGCATGCAGAATCATCACATTGAACCCCCCTTGAAAAGATGTGATCGCCCCAGGGCCTGAACGAGGCGTGGAAAGCGATCGCATTGGCTGGCTCTATAATTAGCTGTCTTATAGTTACTTTTAAAACAAGAAACAAAATGTGTACAAACTGACCATATCAACATGCCTGCCTGCCACAATGGTAGAGTGTGAAAGCGATTGGGTTGACCGACAAAGAAACAGAAATGTATTGTCATACCTATTACCGAATCGATATCAGTTGTTGTTTGGTAGGTATGCCACACATCTGGTTACCGATTGTCATCAATAGTGAGGTGCGACTGCCTTACCATGCTGCTATGCTTCAACTTCATGGCTGTTTGGTGGGTGGCCGGCCGCCCGCCGCCGCCGCCGCCCCGGGCGACTGAGCTGACCTGACGCGTCATCTGCCGCCACAGATCGCCCTGCTGCGCGCCCACGCCGGGGAGCACCTGCTGCTGGGAGCCTCCTGGAGGTCACAACACCTGCACGGATACGTCCTGCTCGGCAACAGCAGCGTGGTCACCCGAGGCTCGCAAGGCAAGTACACAAGCAGAATAGGATTCCAAATGGTTAAAACCTCATATCAAAGTCTCCCATGGTGTTTGATGTTCGTTATCACACGCCGCATTCTCGACACCCCGATTGGGCCACCTGATTTTCAGCGTCGTAATGCGTACCGCGGGCTGCCAACGTGTCAGCCGTCCCTAGGTATTCGTATAGTCAAGAACTAGTGGGTGGCGGGTGGTTAACCCGTTCCCCGTAAACCTCTTAACACATTTACCTACATTTTCCGAGAGATGACTTGACCCGCTATCCCGTTGACACGGTTGCCCATTGACCCGTCAACCCATTTATATGTATTGGGAGACACTCAGAAGCGGGGTAATGCCGAACCATGTTCGTGTTTACACCTGCTGTTTGAGTGACCTGTTGGTGTGGCCATTCGCGTGCTCTCGTCTCAAAACCGTAGACACCATCATCAACTGGATGACAGTATTGCGCGGTCATGAGCAGTAAGCGCTCATACTCTTCATCACACCCAGCCTACCAGTTACCAGTACACTCCCCGCTCCCCGCACGCGGCCACTCCACGCACGACACCAGGTCACAGAATACTAGGTAAAGCGGTCCCGAGTCTTCAACATGGGGCCCTTGGGGAGCATGTCGTCAGCTAGTGGTGTGTAAACAATCACCGGTTTTTTATTAAAGTTTTTGATACTTTTAGCAAGTATTTCAAACAAGCTGTATACATAAAATATGTTTGTAATTCTCTAGACAAAATATTTTAAAATATTGTTATTTATTTGTGCACTATAAATTTCATAATTCGAACTGAGAGGGGATATGTTATGTCTATGTGACAGGGGATATGATATGTCTGCGTGACAGGGATTATGTTATGTCTATATGACAGGGATATGTTATGTCTATGTGACAGGGGATATGTTATGTCTATGTGACAGGGGCTGTTATGTCTACGTGGCAGGGGCTGTTATGTCTACGTGACCGGGGATATGTTATGTCTATATGACAGGGGATATGTTATGTCTATGTGACAGGGGACATGTGATGTCTATGTGACAGGGGATATGTTATGTCTATGTGACAGGGGCTGTTATGTCTACGTGACAGGGGCTGTTATGTCTATGTGACAGGGGATATGTTATGTCTACGTGACAGGGGATATGTTATGTCTATGTGACAGGGGATATGTTATGTGACCGGGGATATGTTATGTGACAGGGGATATGTTATGTCTATATGACAGGGGATATGTTATGTCTATGTGACAGGGGACATGTGATGTCTATGTGACAGGGGATATGTTATGTCTATGTGACAGGGGCTGTTATGTCTACGTGACAGGGGCTGTTATGTCTATGTGACAGGGGATATGTTATGTCTACGTGACAGGGGATATGTTATGTCTATGTGACAGGGGATATGTTATGTGACAGGGGTTATGTTATGTCTATGTGACAGGGGCTGTTATGTCTATGTGACAGGGGATATGTTATGTCTATGTGACAGGGGCTGTTATGTCCACGTGACCGGGGATATGTTATGTCTATGTGACAGGGGCTGTTATGTCTATGTGACAGGGGATATGTTATGTCTATGTGACAGGGGCTGTTATGTCTACGTGACCGGGGATATGTTATGTCTATGTGACAGGGGATATGTTATGTCTATATGACAGGGGATATGTTATGTCTATATGACAGGGGATATGTTATGTCTATGTGACAGGGGATATGTTATGTCTACGTGACAGGGGCTGTTATGTCTACGTGACAGGGGCTGTTATGTCCACGTGACAGGGGGATATGTTATGTCTATGTGACAGGGGACATGTAGTACAATGGGACGTTGGTCAAGTTTGCAGCATCAGTTATCACTTTGGCAGTGTGATATTTGGAAGCGTTTTAATTTACCCCAAACGTAGTGTATGGGGGCCTCCTTAATGCGCTGATTGCGAAAATGGACCTCCATGTCGTAGTATTTTCTGTTGTTTCTGTTGCGCCCCTTGTTCTTCTTCATGGTAATTGTCTACTTTTTCGTAACAATACGTGCCCCACCTCAAGCTTTCAATTGATCCAAATGTGTGCAATTGATCCCAAATCAACTGATAATCTCACCAAAAACTTTTGCAGTGACAGGCACTTCTATAAATAACTATAATTAAGTCAAACATTGGATGCTAACAATGCCCCTAAGCTGCCAACCCGGAATTCAACACGTACCTGCTTTTCTCGGTTTGCTTACATGTGCGACGTGCGTGCCCATTTCATCTCGTCATGTCATCATTCCGAAGCGCATATATTTGTCCTTTTCCTTAGCATATTCTATGTCCATTTCATTTTCAATCTTCCCTTTTTATTCGCATTTTGCGCACGATGCTGCACGATAAGTGACCTGTTGAGGTGTGCAGATTTAAAGTTGCCATTATCCATACGATTCCCGAACCTGTTGGCTTGTCTCATTTCGCTTAAACCGTTCCCTAATCTTTTCGTTTTCGTTATGTATGTTATCTCAACATTTCCTACTATAGCACAATTATCCAACAAGCTAAATTATTAAACTGCGTGCTTAAATATTATACTCAAACCAAGACTCAAACTTAACGCTATTTATGCGTCGGATATGTGTAAGTTTGGTTTCAAAATCAAACAATGTTTCTGAGTTGCCGGCACGTGCAGCTCTGACGACAGCGTTCGCAAGCCCCCAAACAAGCCAGGATTCGGCCCTCACGTGCGTCTCAGACGTTGCACGTGCTCTAAATGCGGCCCAAAATCTAAGTTCGCACAGGTCTGATTTTTGTGTGCAAATTTTGCCGTCGCAGCTCTTACCGCCCCGGCGCTGTGGCCCGGCAAAATCTGGCAACCGTACGTACATACGGACGTTTCGTCTCAAGTATATAATAGAAGACGTCTGTGTGCAAGACATAATGACAATACCGTATATTTGACCGTATATGTAATCGTATTCGTATTCGTTTATTAAGGATTCGTCCACGTAGTCACGTATTATGAACGTATTATGAACACGTAGTCACGTATTACACGTATTATGAACACGTAGTCACGTATTATGAACGTATTATGAACACGTAGTCACGTATTATGAACGTATTATGAACACGTAGTCACGTATTACACGTATTATGAACCCTGCAAATTATAGATAAAGATGACAGACATTTACACATACACTATAGGAACGGTCACGGTCACGATGCATGCGAAAAGCAGCACGGACATCCGATTGTCATTCATGTTGGCTGACCCATGGCACGCAGGAATGCCCCGCGACTCTTCACATCGGTAATGTCAGCCGAGAGGGAATTTCACGCACGCGCGGCCCTATATGAGAAGCTTCTCTGCGGGGCTGACAGGCAACCTCTCTCCAGCTGCAGCTCTCCCGCAGCGACAGCTCTCGTTTCCCTCTGGGATACCTGGGATCGTCTAACAAAAAAAGCTCTGAGGGCTGACGGGCAGTTGTGGTCATTCAGCGCACTAAACACCTTGAGGAAGTCTTGCTGATGCGCCATCTCCCTCGCACCCAGCCACCCTAACGAGTTGAGGACAGGTGAGATATGCTCACTGCGCCGCACCCCAGATATAAGTCTCGCCGCAAAGTTGACAGTTTTCTGAATCCGGGACAGGTGACATTGGGCGGCTCCGCCCCAAACGGGGAGACAGTACAAAAGGTGGGGGAAAACGTGAACCTGTACCAGGAGCTCAAGGGTCTGGGTGTGAAATAGTGGCGAATTTTGTAGAGGGATAGAAGGTTAGCGTTGCACTTGCGAACCACCGTCGATATATGTGGCTCCCAGGTCAGACTTTGGCCCAGGACCATGCCCAGGACCAGAGGCGTCGCTACTTTCTAAAAGTGTGTGTGTGTGTGGGGGGGGTCCACTGCCAGGGGCGTCACACCCAGAGGGGGCGCCCCGGCCTAGAGCGGCGCAAACTCCATGAATTTGCTGGATTTCATTCAGGGGCGAACGGGGGGGGGGGGGGGGGGTGAGTTTGGGGGGGGGGGGCAGTTGCGTATTCTCTCCCCAAACAAAAACAAATGTTAAACTGTAGGTATGCACGTCTCGACGACCGTGTTTTTTTTTGGGGTGGGGGGGGGGGCAAATCATGGTTTCAGGGCCCTTCGGGCGGCCGTGGCCCCTTGCCCCCTGGATCCGCCCCTGATTTCACTTGCTTAATTTTCAGGTTCCTCTTTCACATAAAAAGAGGTGAGGTGGTGAACCATGAATATATAGATATCGACGAATCAAGACGAAATATCGAATATAAATGTCGACGTTACGCAGCGGGCAATTCAATTTTGTATTGTTTTCATCGAAAAAATACCGCTTTGACAACTACAAACATACACCCGCACAGCCGCGCGCTTATGCAAGGACTGCACATTGCACATCAAGGCGGATCCAGCCGGCCGTTTTTTTGTGTTTTTTTGCTTTTCTTGGGGGGGGGGCAAACCGTTTTTAGCGGACATTACCTACCCCAATTTCGAATTTCTTACCGGATTTGGGCCACTTTATTTTGCAACCACACGATTTTTAATGATGTCTTTATTTGGACATTTATGTGTGTTTTTCGCTTTTCGACCCTTTGGGATATCGAAAAGGAAAGATGTCAGCTTACAGTTTCTATTGTTTCGACATTGCCTTATAATGAGCAAAACTATGCCAATTGTCACCTGTACCCAGGGGCGTCGCCGATATTTTTTGAGTGGAGGGGTCGCTGAAATGACGAAAAAAATATACTCCATTTTTGTATTGGTGTAGTTTTTAAGCCTTTGCAGCATTTTTAATGTGGATTTTCATGTTATAGTAGGTACTTGTTATTTAGCGCCGCGAAGCGGCGCGAAATTTGTACGGGTTTGCCTGATAAAACCCAGAAACATAGGCGGTGGGCTTGTAGAGATTAAGAAGCTAAACATGCTATTCACTCAATTCACCGTTGCAACGAACCGAAGACGATGGCGATGGCTCGTTATATGTGTGTGTGTGTGTGTGTGTGTGTGTGTGTGTGTGTGTGTGTGTGTGTGTGTGTGTGTGTGTGTGTGTGTGTGTGTGTGTGTGTGTGTGTGTGTGTGTGTGTGTGTGGTGTGTGTGTGTGTGTGCGTGTGCGTGTGCGTGTGCGTGTGCGTGTGCGTGTGCGTGTGCGTGTGCGTGTGCGTGTGCGTGTGCGTGTGCGTGTGCGTGTGCGTGTGCGTGTGCGTGTGCGTGTGCGTGTGCGTGTGCGTGTGCGTGTGCGTGTGCGTGTGCGTGTGCGTGTGCGTGTGCGTGTGCGTGTGCGTGTGCGTGTGCGTGTGCGTGTGCGCGTGCGCGTGTGCGGTGTGTGTGTGTGTGTGTGGGGGGGGGGGGTTGAAGGAATGCGACAAACAAGGGTAGTTTGCGTTATGTACGCATATCCAAGTCACCCGCCCGGGGGCGGCGCAGAACCTCAAATGAGTATTAATTATAACGTTCAATGGAGTATTCTATTTAGGTCACCCCATCTTCGCTCGAACGTGTCTATCTTCTGCTTAGCTCTTGCAATATAATATTATTTAACTGCTTCAAACTTCAGACTTTGTAACGTAACTTCTGCTGATGGCTTTACTAATTTTAACCTTGATCTATGAATACATGATTTGATAAGTGTTACTATCAGCACATCTATACTGGAGAGGTCTTCTAACAGAAACCAATTCATTGAGTTGATGTTCATTATTATCCTGTACTCTGTCCTTATATGTGACAGTATTTCCTTGATGAAGATCTGTGTTATGGGACATTGCCAGAACAGATGAAAAATTGTCTCGACTGAATTTTCGCAGAAGGTACACCTACTAGATTGAAGTATTTGAATGTTAGTAGGATATTTATTTGTTGCGTAAATACGGTTGATGATTCTGAAATGTAGATATATTAAATAGGTAGACATCGTTGTCTTCGAAACTGTATGTACTGTTCCTTCCGTAAATTTGCCTGTATCTGCTACCCATTTTGTTCGGAGACGTTCGTTGGAAATACTATTTTTTACTCCTAACTTTGTTAAGAATGTCTTATACGCAAATTTTGAAAACTTCTTTTGATTTAGTACTAAACCTATTTTATACGGGATATTTGGTTTTTTAACCCTATTTGTAACAGGGGGGGGGGCGGATTCCGCCCCCCCCTCATGTTTTTCGCAGATATCTCCAGAACAGCTGAGAGCAGGCCCATGAAATTTTCGGACTTTTCATATAATTGAATACCGCATTTGGAGTCAAAATTTTGAGTTCTTAACCTGAACAGAGGCGGTTCCAGGGTGCAGTTTTGGGTGGGTTCGGAGGCGACATTTAGCGATAATACGGAAATGCGATCTTCACGGTTTCTTCCTAACTGCCTCAAGTATGAAGGAGTTACATCGGTTTACGATGATCGCAACAAGTGTAAATTAGTTGATGTTAATGAAATATCATAAAAATTGCATGGCAGCTTATTTTACCAATGGGAGTAAGATACAGTCTTTTCCATTGCTCCAGCTCACTTTTTATCATAGGCATTTTAAGCTGTATGTTATGATCTGCTACTTTTTCAATGTCACGTTGTATTTGTATTCCTAATATTGTTAACTCTTCTACAAAGTGAATGATATAGGATGTATTAACGCTGTTTTCTGATGATGTCCCTATCGTCATACCTGATGTTTTTTTCTTCTACATTTACTTTTAATCCAGATTGTTGACCGAATTTGTTTAGTTCCTCAATAGACCCCGAAATAGATCTCTCAGAGCCATCTAAAAATAATATGGTATCATCTGCATATTGGCTTATTCTCAGTTCGTAATGAGGATATATTTTTATTCCGGTTAATTTGGTTGATTTATTAATTTGTTCAGTTAATATGGAAACTGCCAAGTTAAATAAGTATCCAGATGCTGGGTCTCCTTGTCTTATATCCCTTTGCAACCATATGTTCTTGCCCAGGTGACCATTAACCCGCGCACTGCAGGGGGGGGGGGGGGGGGGGGGGGAGGGGAGGGGGGTTGATTTCCCCCCTCAGGTTTTTCAAAGATAGCGAAAAAACGGCAGCGCGCAGCACCGCCGGGTTTTCGCACACCTGTCAGGACATCAATTGCGCACACTTTGAAGAAGAAAAATAACCTAGGGTCATCTCATGTCAGGTCACCAGACCAGGTCAAGTGACCCCACCTCCAAAAATGTTTGCAGTTGTGCCAAAGCCAGAGTTTTCACCGATCAGTTTGAAACTTGCAGGATGTCATGAGGGCATACGTACTTACAATTTGTTTATCTCTGAATTTTGATATCGGTGACCGAAGGTCAGGTCAATTTCGTAACCTCCCCATAATAAGTCAATGGGGAAATATACAAATGCTAAGGATATGCATGATATTAGTCCAATTACTTCTGGATCATGTTATTATAGGATATTCTTGATGATCCAGGTGTAAGTTTTGTTCAGTGACCCCTATTGGGTCATTTAAGGTCATGCGAGGTCACCATCACTTTTTTGTGTGTAAATAACTCCCGACATAATGAAGATAGAGAAGTAAAACAGACATCAATGTGTTTGTATCGTCAAGATACGTCTTCCCATATGCAACATGCCCTACTTGGGTCACCACTTGACCTTGACCTGAGGTCAATTTTTTAAGTTAATTTAAAAGGTCACCATGTATATCATTCAAAGCGCCTTGACAAGATAAACACAATGACGTAAACAGTTTTCCGTTATCTTTATTACATAAAAAGTTAATAGCGAAAAACGATTTAGCAAAAAACACATAATTTTTTCTTTTTTGACCTCTGGAGCCTCAAATGTTGACCCAAGATCAAATTGGAGGACACATTAGCGATTGAAAATTTAATTGGCTGGCGTTTGCTTTTTTTCGTTTGTTTCTAACTAGCATAGTGTCTGAGATATATGGGAATTTCTGGAGTGATGTCCTAAAACAGGAGAGAAAAAAACTGGAAAATTTGACCTTTGATGACCTCAATTTTGACCTGACCTAAAACAATACTGAATACTTTCGATAGAACATGTATCAAGCTATCAAATGCCGTTTTCCGCTTCTCGCTACGTAGCGTAGTTTTCGAGATCTCAGGGGGGCGGTAATCAACCCCCTGCAGCTCGTGTTCGGCGCAAAGCCCCTGCAGTGCGCGGGTTAAGTAAGATTCGTGAATGATTTACGGTGTTAAGGTATAAATGATTAATCATATTTTTAAGATTTGGCCAAAATTCATCTAGTTAATAACTACTCGAAGGTAATTCCATGCAATTGACTCGAATGCTGCTTCAAAATCTGCAGCCAACACAGTACCGGGTTTTTTGTTTATGTTAGTCCAATGTATAGTATCGTAGACGAGCCTGGTGTTTTCGCCAATGTAGCGGCCAGACGTGTAGGCTGTTTGGGCAGGACTAATTAACTTGGTCATTACTGTTTTCAGCAGGCACGTAGCCAGGATTTCGTCCAGGGGGGGGGGGGGGGGGCGGCGCCTCGAAAGGGTCCCTTCCCGAGCGTTGAAAGGCCCTTCCCAAGCGTTGAAAGGCCCCCTCCCCCCCCAAAAAAAAACGCATGCAAAGGCACGCTACAAGGCTGGAAAATGCAGTATGGCAGGAATGGCATGGGCCATACCAACCTTTAGGAGCTGGAGTTAGCAAACTGCCACATCAACTTTGGAACCAGCGACACGAATTTGGAATCAGCTATACCAACTTGGAATATTTTTTAAGCTCAAGACCTGGAACTCTTAAAAAAAACAGGCCTGGACATGGTAGGCAGGGACACTAGTGCAGTTGTGAGACCAGGTTTATAACATTGTACCTGGTGCAAGTGTTGGTGAGGGTAAATCATAGAAACGTCTTACACACAAATGCAGATCAGCTACTAAACAAAATGGAGGATTGAAGATGGTCATTGTAAGTAGAGAGCCAGACATAATAGTGATTACTGAAGTCATACCAAAGGCCCAAGAGCACCCCATCACAAGGGCTATGCTAAAACTGCATGGTTACCATGATACCATAGGCGTAGGAGCAGGGGGGCAGCCGCCGCCCCACACATTTTGGATTTAACATTACGCCTATGGCGTTGTATGGAAAGAATCGACTTCAGAATGCCTCCTGCCCCCCCCCCCCCCCCAACTTGAACATAGTTCCTACGCCCCTGCATGAGACTGTTAACTTTGACCCAGATGCATCAAACCTAGGTCGGTCTGGCAGAGAGGGATTATTATATTTACCAAAGAGAGTCTAAAATCCAGGAATGTATGTTACTGAGCTCATGGGAAGAACATTTATGGGTGAAGATTCATCTGCTCCATGGGGGACTGGATCCTGATTGGTGGCATCTATAGAAGCCCATCAAGAGGCTAGAAGAATGTATTGAAGGGCTTCGAGATGTGTTCAATGGAGCAGTGGCATCTCAAGTGCTTCACATGTTATTATATGTGGTGACTTCAATGTAAAGGGAATTAACTGGGAACATGAAACTACCTTACATCAGGAAGGGCATGCATCTGAGCAGTTCCTACAGCTTACTCATGACTACTTTATGTTTCAACATGTCATACAGTCTACAAGGTACCGGCTAGGTGAACGCTCAGAGACTTTGGACCTAATCTTCACCAATGAAGAAGTATGGTTACAATCTTGATTACTTACCTGGAATAGGCTTAGTGATCACATATGTATCCATTTCATCATCCAATGTTATAGCGAGGAGCGGCAAGAAGTGACCCCAAAGCCAGACTACAACCGTGCAAATTTTCAAGATATTGGGCTCACCCTAGAAAGTGTACACTGGAGGGATAGCCTAGAAAATGTTGATGTGGAGGAGGCCTGGCAGTACTTCAGCAACAGGCTGCAGGACGTGCTGAAGCAGCATGTTTCAGATCGAAGGACACCCAGTTCGAAGAGAAACATGTATATGACCAAGCCTGCCCTGTGCATGAGAAGAAGAAAAGGA
>JAXIVJ010007384.1:0-61059 GCA_036785665.1 Chirona hameri | reverse complement strand
CAAAGACAAAGACAAAGACAAAGACAAAGACAAAGACAAAGACAAAAACAAAGACAAAGACAAAGACAAAGACAAAGACAAAGACAAAGACAAAGACAAAGACAAAGACAAAGACAAAGCGGAAAAGAAAAAGAAAGAGAAGGAGAAAGAGAGGGTGAGAGAGTAGAGAGCCTCTCAAACTGTCTCGGTTACTAAGCCGATACATGTGCCATGCTGTGTAACAGGAGCACTTTGTTTGACAGTTCTTCACAATGATTGCGCAAAATATTCACCTTCCATTCGGCCCCTCGCCCACCACCCTCACTCTCTCGCTTGTCATATGCTATAAACAACCAAGCCAGAGCTCCACTGTGGAGGGTGTGTCCAGATAACAGAGGGTGTGTCCAATAACAGATAGACAGACTGTATACCATCTCTCCCACCTCATGGGTGTGCCTAAATCCCCCTCGACTAAATCTGCCAGTCACTCGCATGTATCTGTATATAATATATATTGTCCATTGCACGGACATAAAATGTGTGTTAATTGGCATAGACCTCTTTGTGTACTTAAAGACTGCTGCACAATTTACGTATAAGCCGAGGTGCCGAGGTGTAAGTGGGTCACTGTGACAGCAGTGGCCGACTGCATCCTATTGCGCACATGCCACTGACGACGACGGGCAGGGGGTGTGTCTGGGATAGTAACGTCATCTGCGGACAGTAACGTCATCTGTGGACAGTAACGTCATCTTGTGGACAGTAACGTCATCTGTGGACAGTAACGTCATCTGTGGACAGTAACGTCATATGTGGGCAGTAACGTCATCTGTGGACAGTAACGTCATTTGTGGACAGTAACGTCATCTGTGGACAGTAGCGTCATCTGTGACTGAACCGGGGCATCTCAAAGTGCATGCCCCAGCGCGGCGTAATGCCCCAGCGCGGCGTAATGCCCAGCGCGGCGTAATGCCACCCGAGTGCGAGGCGGCAGTTCAAAGCACGTGATACCGTGTGTGCCGACAGAGGGGCGGGTGTGAAACATTATTACCCAGCAATCCAGTTGCGGTCTCAGAAGTGGACTTGTAGGAACCCAATCGGAAAGCCAGGAGATCGCCAGTTTCAAACGTAGATAATTTAGAATGTTTTTTAGCACTGCTTTGAGAGAAATAGTTATAATAATAAGTGATAAGCTAGCTCTCATAATGCCGAAAGTATTATTTAGTTAAAGGGAAATAATGACCTTTTCCCACATAAAAGGAGATAGAACATGAAATTGACAGACGAGGCCAAAACATGATGTAAATTCATCGCATGTTGCATATAAAAATTCCTTCCGAGAGATATTTCAAGCTAATCTTGATAAGCGTTCCACACTTCTAACGACCGGTTCTTGCCAAGTACTTTTCGGTTTCCATCAAACTCCGGGCTTTTCCCGTATTGCTTTTTTTACGCAATGGTGTGGAAAATATATTTTGCGTTCTGCTTGTTGTGATTATATACCCGCCCATCATTTACAATTAACACCCATCGAAAAAACTGGTAATTTAATCAGAAGCTCATCGATGCACGTCGACGACGACCTATTTAGTGTCGGCGATTTGTTTCGAAGTGCTCATTCAACAACGTTGAACAGATTGATACAAAAGTGTGTCGCTTTCCAATAGTGGAGGGAACATACCGATCATTAATTTTCCCAAACTTCCAACTTTGAATTAGGGAATAATTTTATTTCATTCTTAAATTTAGATCACATCATTTTAATACCATAACGGTAGCCAAATAAATTGTTGCTAACAAAGTCAACAGGTCATTATTTCCCTTTAACCAGGCAGTCACTGGGGTATATTCTGTAACATGACTCACTGGGGGGGGGGTAGCCCCCCCCCCTGGTATCTTCAGAACCAATGACTGCAGCGGGACCCGCAAGGTGGCATTCGAAAGCGCTCAATGAGATAAACCTAACGCACACTTTGACATGTCAAATTAAGGGCATATGTCAGGTCACGGTCAAGTCAAACGTCAAAATCGAGGTATTTGAATTTATGGACAATACTTGCCATCCATTGCCTTCGATTGCGCCTATGATCACCCAAAGTGCTGTCCAAGGTATGATATATATCCCACATGAGCTAAAGTGAGATTTTTGGACAAGATCAAGGGTCACAAAAGGTCACTACACACAAAATATCTACGAAAGTCATGCACCACATGTTTTATGGATGCTTTTACGCGTAGAATTTGATGGTGATAGTCATTTTACCACCTGACTTCATTTACGTGAAGTTAGTGTCAAGTTCAGGTCAGGTTCAGGTCACTGAAGGTCAAAATTTGAAATTGATAAATCGAAATAAAAAAACATGTTTCTATATCAGTTGTATCTATAAAAAATACAGTGCTGGCATTTATTTATCTGTATCTGGTCAATAAAGCCAAAAAACGCAATTAAAAAATATGACGTCATGATTTACCCATACTTTATATGCCATGTCAGTCAAAAAGATGACATAATTTTGAAATTTGGTATGGTAGTTCCCCATATGTCGTTATCTGACATGTGCTCCTATTTTTTTTAATGGCTTTGAAAAATTTGAGTTTTGTGGACATTTTTCCCAAAACAAACTTTACAAAACAAAATGGGTCAAAACCCAAAATTTCGCAATTTCGAGATAGCTGGTTTGTAGCCCTTGCAATTTTATACCTTTTACCGTTTTGGATTGCATTTTGCTTCAAATGTGGCATTTGTAAGGTCTGACAAAGTTTAGCTGATTTTTGTGTCAAAATCGTGTTTAGTGACGTCACTAAATTCACTATATCTTGAGAGAAAAATCCGACGAAATTGCTTCATTTTTGCACTAAATGTGTAAAATGATGCCCGTAAAGGTACTGAAAGTTTGGCGTCGATATCTGCATTAGTTGTTGAGATATTCCCAATATTTATAAGGGTGGGTGGGCTAAAGAAGCCCCCCCCCCCCCCCCCAGTGACTCGCCGGTTAAAGAAAAACATAAGTTAAAGGGATATTGTTACATCGCAGGCCAATATTGGGGTTTTTGTTGTGTATCGGTAGATTAAGCGTGTCTGATTTCACCTGCAAAATGTGGTTCCCGAAACTCCCCTCATTAGATCAAGAAATACATTTGCACCACTCATGATTGGCACACATTCATAAAATTGGAGTCGCCTCATCACTATTTAGAATCACTTCTTTTCCGTCAGTGCACTTTGAAATAAAAATGCGTATACAGTTAAATATATTTACAACAACCATAGCCTCTTTCATAATAAAACATGAATAAAGCCGCAAGACAAGAATGGCTATGGCTCGACTTTGGAGCCGTAGGAGATTTGTGACCAATACCTTATAACACAGATAGACTTTTCCAGGTCAAGTCTCGGCGAATTCGGACGCTTTAGCTTTGGGCGGGCGCCAATTCACAGCCAAACGGGATGAGAGCGGCCATCATGAATCTAGTACTGAGCACAGCTGGGACCAACGTTTTGGAGTCAGAAATAAATACAAAATAAATTGCCGATACCGTACTTTAGGTGCTGCAGGAGCAGGTTTGAGTTTGAGCATACATGATTGTTGATCCCCACCATTAATTGAAGTTGCTTTTTAGAAATCCTCCGGAGGTGGAAATATCCATTTAAGTAGCTTTCGGCTTGCGTCTTCATCAGCCATTATTTGTATTTTATCCTCCAACATTTAGCAAAAAAACATACAAATTCAAATTATTCAATAACCTGCATTTGGGAAGACACTGACGTACTTCCGGTATAGTAGAATAATGTTACACATGCATATGATGTAACATGTTATTACATGACAATAATACAATTTGTTTATCGCATGGACTGTAAGCTAATGCATACAAAATAGATAAACAAGCGAACCAATAGACAGCATACAACAATCAACATATAACCACATATAACCGCGCATACAATCTCTTACCACATATATACAATATAAAATGTTTTACTTGCATTTATATATTAACTTGTGTTTTCCTGAACTAAATAATCCTTTCGGCATTATGAGAGCTAGGTTATCACTTATTATTATCATAGACAATTTAGTTTGATGATAGCATTCCTTTGCTACTAAGCAATCACATGTCTATGAATAAGTTCACAACGTATCACACAGTATTCGTATATCAAACACCATCAAGTCAGTACAATTTACACACATGATTTACATTTACCTACATAGCATACGACCGTATTGTTTCCTTTTCGGCCTGAATGAGCAAGCAGTGAGCGCGATGGACCCAAGTTTACACCCTGGCTGAAACCCGCTACTCTCGTAGCCACCGGACTTTGCAACCATAATATCCACACCCTGTGCGCCAGGCACCCTTCATCCTATGTTACCGAGACCTCACTGTTATGTAAACATGTCCCTGGCGAGGAGTGATGTGGGCAGTTATCTCTTACGGCCCACCCATGTGTTGTGGTGTGCTTACACAAATTGGTGTCAGCGGCACTTCAGTTTCTGATGTTGTACTGTAAGCAGTTTGTATGTTACCCAGTGTCCGATGTGTGCGCTTCGACAGTGATTTTGTTTAAGATAACACAATTTATTTTCTTGTATTTTCTTGCATTTTTCGTATTCCAAATGCAAATTCTGAAACAGATAATTGAGTTTAGCCGAGCATAATCTCCAATCATTGTTATAAGTACTGCCGGTCAACAAATGAAGCTCGCTATTGAAGCGCGCTGGCCTTCAGACCTCCGCCGGTGTGGCAGGCCGGGTCGAGTCGCTTCGGCACTCGCTATTTCCCCTGATTAGGTTGGCCTGTGGCCGGTGTTGGCGGCGCGCTCAAGTTCAGTTCACGTCAGAGGGCGGGGCATGGGCCGTGTCCCGGTATGTTCAGGCACGTAGAACTATCGCTACTAAATTATGTCGGTTACCAAGTATTGCAATATCGGATTGTGCGGTCAAGGCCTGCGCAACAAGCTAAGCACGGGACTCGACCTCGGAAATCCATCCATTTAGAAGATTCAGACTAAGTTTATATATTACAACAAAAAAACATTTTATACGTATATAGTATATATAGCGCGCATGAACCATAAACATCGCAATGTCATCAACCTCTTCCTACAATGTACTTGTAGTCAAATTAGTCGCAACAATCACTCACTATGCAAAATGCCAGGATGACATTTATTGCAGATTTTTGACAGCAAAATACCACGGCAAGCGTCAAACCACCCATGGTGCAGTGCAATAACTCTCCAGAAATATTGTCACCCGATCCGTCCGGATCTTATTTCATGGCCAGCTGGACCACCGTCACTGTTCTGTCCAGATAGTGGCCAGTTGCCGTCTGGTGTTCCTCAGAGAGCGGCTCTGACCCCTGGCCTGACTGAGGAATGTCGTGCGCTCGGCCCGGGCCCGAGAGTGTGACTGGCAAAATACCGGGTGGACACTGGACAGGGAGTACAGTTCACGGAAATGAAGAGACTTTTGCCGAATAACAAGATACTGCTAAATTCATGGCATGGAGATTTAAAAAAAAAAATTGTTAAGGTATTCGATATTTGTTGAACAGATGTTTGATAAAAACACGCAGCAGTGATTTGTCAAGATTTCCGAGCTTCTACTTATACATGGTTTGTCTTTTTACCTTCTACTACAGTTCTACTCTCTCTTTATCGTCTACTTGTCATTCAAAGCATGCAGTGCGATTATTTTGAAAGATTACACCCAGTTGCAGTTATTTTACGCTACCCATCGGCCTTCCATTCTATCCCCCGCCATCCCGCCACCTCGCCACCCCGCCACCTCGCCACCTCGCCATCCCGCCATCCCGCCACGACTCGTTGCCCAGGCGCAGCAGAGCTCGCCTGTTGGCGCGTGTCTGGCGTGTCTGGCATTCGTTGTCGCCGCAGACGCGGCCCGGCACGTCTGCTTTGAATACGACATGCGACATTACATCCGGTTTTTACAGGGGTGTATCGTGCAAGCTCACTGTCGCCTCGTCTTTGATCTGGTTTGAAAGTAAATAAGTGTGTTGTGTAAGTGTGTAAGAGCGTTTAAATTAATTGGAAAATAATTGAAGAATGGATCTAATGTTTGTTGCGAAGGGCATAATGGTATGATGATGTGTGCCAGTTGTAGACGTTATAAGTAGAGTGATTGCCAGCGATCCTTGATTCTAGAGAAGTTAAATATGGAAGTTGGATATGAAATCCTGGATATCGAATCCACTCAAAAATATTGCTTCAAATTTGGGATCTCAGTGGATTCCTCGACAATTTTTAAAGTCTCACGGTTAAGTGGATTCAAAATTCCGAGATTCAGATAGGTACTAAGGACTGGACCCTAGGATCCTTTTTTGCTTTCCGGTGCACATGTGCTCGAGAGTACCTACTTTGTATTATATATTGCTTATTGTGGCTTAAACTGTAGGAGGTACTTGGTTTTAAAGCATGTTGAAATGGCACCAACCCTAATGGCAACACCTTACCTGGAATAGTATTTCTGATAAATATAAGACGTCAACGACGCCGAGTAAAAAATATAGAGATTACCAGTTAACCCTATTAGCGGCAGGGGGCAGATTCTGCCCATCCCTCAGGTTTTTGGCGGCAATCTCCGAAACGGCTGGGAGTAGGTCCATGGAATTTTGGGACTTTTCCTAGAATTGATTTCCGCATATAGAGCAAAGAAAAATGAATTCTTAACTTTAACAGAGGCGGTTCCAGGGCCCGGTTTTTGGAGGGGTTTTCGGCGACATTTGGCGATAATACGGAGATGGGATCTTCACAGCTTCTTCCTACTGCCTCAAGTATGAAGGTTTTACATAGGCTTATGGTGATTGAAAAAGTGCAAATTAGTTGATATTAATTAACTATAATAAATATTGCACGGCAGAGGCGGTTTCAGGGACTTGAAATGGGAGGTTTATAGGAAGTATGACACGCTTGGCTGGCAGTCAATAGAACAATGTAAGGGACATTTATAGCTATGAAGATGCAAAAAATAGTTTCTCCTTCCGTTATTTGCATAATTTATTACATATAGAGTTGCAGGGGCGTATTCAGGCTCATGAAAAGGGGGGACTGTCATGGTGATGACGATATGCCAGTGATTACGGCGCAATAGACAGTTAGTTTATCATGATATATGCACATATTAGGCAAGGAGAAGGAATTAAGTCATTTTTTATAAGGCGTGCTCAGGAATCGAAGGAAGGGGGTCATGGTATTGCAAGGAAACTAAGATGCATGGGCCTACAATGACATAACATGCTGCATTTCTTGTATAGATGAAACATGCACCAGCGGGTACTCTAAGAACGATTATAGGATAATAGGCGACTCCAGGTTGGGTAAAAATGGGGGGAGGGGTAACAAATGTGAATTAAAGTTGCAAGTGAAATAGTAACTGTTGACTAGTTAGTATTGTAATAGCGGAAAATATACCTATCAAAAGGTCTTGTGTCTCCCTAGTTTGGATCCTGGATACGCCTATGAGGACGTACACGATGGAAAAAGGAACTATCTATGATCAATAACTTATTTATATTGTTTGGTAGCAACTTGCCTTCGGTTAATTTTGTATCTATTTGGCCTCCCCTTTTCACTAGCCTGGCACCACCTATCGATACAAATATGCTTTATAACTGTTGTGTCTGTTGTCACAATAACGCACCATTCATTTATCCAAAAAAGTCAACAAAAACGGTTTTATTATGCATTTACTTCACCATCATATTTAGTGACTTGCAAACGCCCATCATATTTAGTGACTTGCAAACGCCTATGATTTTTGAATTTTCGAAATTCACCGACTTATATCAATCTCCAATTCAATATCTATCGATGCCCATTGTTTGCGTTAACATCGGTTGATAAACATGGCAGCTGTGGTGGACCAAATATATCTCTATTTTGTTAGTTTTTGCCCCACTGTTGCCCCCTATCAAAGATTTATGATTTGTTTTAGAAATGCAGATCGTGTTGAGGGGAATCGAACGCCGTTTGAATTTCGAAAATCGGACGGGTGGATCTCGAGATCTTCGGGGGGGGGCGAATCCCCTCCCCATCCTGACACTAATAGGGGTAGCCAGGGCCCAGGAGCCTGCCACTAATAGGGTGAATTTAGATACTCTCCTAACGACCTAACACGCGACTCGATGGGATTTTCCCAATACCTAAAAAGCTATGATAGATATCGACGTCAAACTTTTAGTGCTTTATGTTACAGGGTTGTGCTTGACTCAGAGTCGGTGAGCCAAATTTGACTCCAAACTGACTCAACTCAGCTTGAGTCAGAGTCGAGTTACTTTAGCAAATAGGTGGATTGAATTGAGTCAGAGTCGAGTCGCATGGATGTCGCTTGAATCAGAATTGAATCGCCTGGATGCTGCTCAAGTCAAAGCTGAGTCGACTCATCTTCTTACGAGTCAAAGTCACATCAGAGGCCAATTTCACAAAGCACAAAAGTTTGTAATTACAGATAATTTCTTTGTTATTACAAATAATTTGTACACATGTTTGTAGTTTGGATTTCACAAAACCCCAGGGCAGTAAATCTGAATTTACTATTTGCAAACTACTTTACAAAGATATTGTTTGTAAAAATGTTTGCAATTGCACATGTTCTATTTTTCAAAGGTTGACGGAAGTGAGGAAATGTTTGCAATTACAAACTTGTAATTCCAGTGGGTCAGAGGTTCTGAATTTCAGAAACTGCATTGATAGTTGACATTGTTTGACTGTTCAGGTTATTTTCTTGGTGAGGTTGTTACGTTGCCGAGGTTGTTAGGGTAATGGTTTAGTTATACATAGGTATAGCTGCCCAAACAAAGTTATTTCCCGAGATATTCGAACAGGGATCTCCAGCTTTGAAGTCTAGTCACAGTGCATGCACCTTACCGATTGCGCTGTGAGGGGCGCCTCCGCGCGGAGAAAGCGCATGGCGATAGAATTGCAGCAGTCAACGATGTCTTGTGCAATGTGCAGTGAACCTTCACCCTTTACGACGTAGGAAATCGGCTAGGTTAGGTGAAAAAATTGTCGAGAAATTCAACGATCTATCTTTTAAGAGTAGTGTAGCGTTGGGGAATGACAGAGGGGTCATAGGGGTAGAGAGAGAGTGGGAGGGTATGATAGGGAACAAGGAGCTGGGCCGGGTTCCGCTCCACTCTGGCGTGTGGAGGGAGGGGTACGTTGTAGAGTGGGATAGCAGTGGGGGGATACATTGTAGGGAGAGGGGAATGGAGAAGAAGGTAGAAGGAGAGCGGGGGTTTAAAGAGAAAGGAGAAATGGGAGACGAAGAGTGCATCCACTCCACCAGCTGTCATGGGAAGCTGCTGCTCCCTCTGGCTGTACTGGGAACTGCTGATCCCTCTTGTCCTCTTCGTCAGCTCGACCTTCGGTGACCTGCCGTGACCTGCAGTGACCTGCAGTGACCTGCAGTGACCTGCAGTGACCTGCAGTGACCTGTCATGACCTGCAGTGACCTGCAGTGACATGCAGTGACTTGCAGTGACATGCAGTGACCTGCAGTGACATGCAGCGACCTGCAGTGACCTGTCCGGTTCGTAGGTCTGCTAGAAGTGATGGGAGATGTAGAAGCTGATGTAGAGATGTAGGTGTAGCATAGCGTAGATGTAGAGACAGATGTCTTGATGTAGGTATAGCGTAGCGTAGCAAGATCCCCTTCCGCGTACAAAACATCTGATGGTGGTAGATGCTTTTAAATTTTGAGAGACTGATCATCCTGGTCCATCGTATAGGCTGGTTCACCGACATGCCATTTCACTGCTCGAGGACGGGAGGGGCAGTGTCTCGCCCATGAGGGTGAGGACGGTACAAAGGGAAAAGGGGTAGGATTAGCGTCGGTTGTGACGCCCTGGTGACCACTGCCAACTTTCGTGATTAGGTATCTCTTTACAATCGTAAGTCGGATCGTAAGTTAGGTCATCCGTCCAGTTACCCATCCCCTCGAACCCCTGCTCACCTCCAAAGCCAAAATCGCCCACTTTGTCTTACGCCCAGCGTCGCTAAGTTTTGCTTTCCTTCGAGTGATGATCCGTACGGCTGTCCAGGCAAAGTTCGGACTACTCCTACTGGGCCTTAACCTAAGATTTATCCGTCATCATCCGTACTGCCACTTTCCCAGCTACAGACATTCCGCTTTCATTCGCCCCATAATTATTGGTCCGTCCCCAAAAATTCCCTCCCAGTAGTGCCGGATGCCAGCTGGATGAGTGACTCCCAGGTAGGATAAATGTCCTCGTCAATACGAAATCCTATTAGCGCTCCGCTGAACGACAGCATTGCTGCGTGGGCCGCCCAGAATATATGCACTTAATGTAATCCGTCCAGTTCCTCCTTTAAAAGGGAGCGAGTTTATCCATAGGACTTATATGAAACACCGACTACGCTTTACTGCCCGTCTTATCCTCTCTGTCCGGGAGAGGCCCCTATACCTACTGTCCGGGCCTACGACCTGGGCTCCGCCGGACCTGGGTCCTCTATCCGGGCCTAACTTGGGCTCCGCCGGACCTCTGACCTCCATCCGGGCCACGACCTGGCTCCGCCGGACCAGCTTTCTAAGTTAACATCGACCGGCATCGACGGCGGGCCACGCGGATGTCCTTGCCTATATACCGACTGCGGGCGCCCGGGAATTTCTTTAGGAGGTCTCCCCGTTTAACCGTGAGTGACTTCTGAGGCACGTCTGGCCTCCTCCTCCCTCTTATCCTTCCTCCCTCGCCCTCCTTTTTCTGCGCCAACCTATCATCCTCTGGGCATTTGGCACCCGCAGTCTCGGACTTACTACTTGTAACCTCCCTGTGATATGCGGCCAGCCGATATCACTCGGTCTGGGCATAATTTTCCACGAGCACTTTCATTTACATGTTTCGCCACGCTGATAGATTTTCGATACAAGGATCGGGCACACAAGCCGTCATGCCTCTCCTCCAAGCTCCGATACTATTTAATCTCTGTCCTGTCCTGTCCTGACCCACTGTTGCAGGGATCACACCTCCCTGTCCTGTCCTGTCCCACTGTTGCAGGGATCACACCTCCCTGTCCTGTCCTGTCCTGACCCACTGTTGCAGGGATCACACCTTCCTGTCCTGTCCCACCGTTGAAGGGATCACACCTCCCTGTCCTGTCCTGTCCCACTGTTGCAAGGATCAGCCTCCCTGTCCTGTCCATGTCCTTCTAGCTATCCTATTACGAAATCAATATCAGCGACGTTTCTCCAACTATGACTGAGTACTAACCGCTTTACCAGTTCTCTATCGGGGACGTAAATTATATGACCCTTATGTAATTTCCTACATGGGAAACGTTGTCCAAAAAGAATCGCAACCAGAGATAACGTGCATATATCACAAATGACCCATTTCAATAAGCATCAGCTAGTAATCTCCTAAATATCACTTTTCAACTTCAATATAATCGGCAGTGCACCATCGTCAGAATAGATTCAAATAATTTAACGCTGTTTATAGTTGGCTAATAATAAGGCTTAAGTTACCATTTGGACTGTCAATATACAGGACATCTAACATTACAGTTGTACCATGACGTTAACAAAGGGAAGGCGTCGGCTGTAATGTCGTAAATCGCGAGCTGCTGGCTGAAGGTGTATTTTTAACAGACGGTTAGGAGACTCACAATATTAAGAAAGTTAATTTGACTGTTATACTTATCATCCACTGACTCGCAAGTATACGTCTGTTGCAGGTTGCTGCACCCTTAGAACCTTTTACGGGCTGAACTAGTTATGGTTTGATCGATAATTCCAAGAAGGTAATATAGACAGGGATTTAACGTTAACCACTCCGGATCAGCGGCACGAGTTTATCAGCGACAGAAACGAGGTCGCATTGACGGCTAAGGAATCGCATTTCTCATACACCGTCCTTAAACAATCGTCGGTAGGAAGCGATGCTGGACCAATAGCTAATAGCGCATCGCCGATTTTACATATGTAATCTTAGACAGACAATCCCCTGGCGGTAACTTACCAGTCTCCGATTTGTGTTGTCCCGCTCAACATAGAGCACACCTCTAAGCGACAGAATGAACCGATACTTTATAACCAATCGATGCCGTCTCAGTGATATGGTCCTTACATTTGTTATCCTTACCTGCCAAGCTAGAATGACGAGTCTCTACCCAACCTCACTAATACTTTGTCTGGTAGTTGGGTTACCTGGCGTTTTAACCGTTCAGCGAAAGTTACCATTCCGTGATTTGAAATCGTCCACAACTCTGATACATAACGTTAAATTTACTGAAGCGGAAACGTACTTAATCATTAAACTCGGGCTTCTGGCTAAGTATTGCGAGCAAGACGAGAACGAATTAATCGAACCATTCAAACAACAATCGAAACATATCCTACTTATCTGCGGCTATACTGGCTTAATTCTTGCCTTACCTCATGCTGTCGGGGAACCGCATCGCTGTGTACATTTCCTTCCTTCAACGACCCTCTCGACTCCATCATGTCTCCTTTCCCCCGTAAAATGTTACACAAATTTACAATGTTTATTTTAACTCAGCAACTAAACAAACGGTAGCGCAGTAAATAATCGTTTTTGGTACGTCCCAATCAATTTACATGTTCAACCAATGATTCATTTGAATCTCCGCCTAATATCACCAAAACCAGCACAGAACCGAATAATTGACTCGCTCAATCTCTAGTTTAAAATACTAACTAAAACCGCTCGTATTTACATGCGCCAATGCGCTAGGGCTTACGCCATGACCTGCAACGCAGCGTGCTGGATTCCAAAGTACTACGGTCGCCTGGCATCACACCTCTAGTACAGCATCGGCTACACATACATTTTTCCTGCCTTCCTAGGTAAAAAGTAGCGAGCCTGGACAGATGACCCAAATTACGTAAAATATCCCACTTAGTCCCTTATTGTTTAAATTTTGTAATCACCGGACCTGGGCAGAATTTCGGGTAGGATCGGAGAGGATGAGCAGCTTCGTGACTTACTGTGATCTGCCGCCGTCGGCTCTGTTCTTGCCGTCTTCCTCTCTCTGCGGCTGTCAGCCCTGCCACGGCGGACGGCTGCCGCCGCCGCGCCGCGGGCAGCGCGCGTGCTGGGGTCCCGTTGTCGACTGCCTCCGCTGCTGTCCGCTGCTCGTCGCTGCTGTCCGCTCCTGTCCGCTCTCTTGTCTCCGCTGTCCGCCGTCTTGTCTCCGCGGTCCGCCCTGCCACGGCGGACGGCTGCCGCCGCCGCGCCGCGGGCAGCGCGCGTGCTGGGGTCCCGTTGTCGACTGCCTCCGCTGCTGTCCGCTGCTGTCCGCTCCCCTTCCGCTGCTGTCCGCTCCTGTCCGCTGTCTTGTCTCCGCTGTCAGCCCTGCCACGGCGGACGGCTGCCGCCGCCGCGCCGCGGGCAGCGCGCGTGCTGGGGTCCCGTTGTCGACTGCCCCGGCTCGTGTGTCCGCTGCTGTTCGCTCCCCTTCCCCTCTCTGTGCGACGTTGCCTCTTTTTATACTCCGACCCGGCGGTGTCTTGCTCTGGGTGTGGCACACCCCCGTCTTCTGATTGGCCGATTCTTGCCGTCGACAATTTTGCATTTCTAGTGTATAGAGCTTCTTCAAACTTCTTAATGACCTTTCTTACTTAATTTTGTTCATAATATAATTGCTTCAAGTAGTGCATATTTCTTCCACTTTCTTGTTTGCTTGCTACCTATGGCCACGCCCTTTGCTTTGTTACTGTGTCTGGTGTCTGGTGCAAATATCTTTATATAAGTTTGATAAGAGGACTACGGCATCTTTATATAACCAGATAATTTTGGTTTCTTGATAATGCATCTTGCTGATAAAATGGTATTCTTCAATAATCAATCAGGTAGTCCTTTCAGTCATTGCATTCCAATTATTACGTCGTAGTATCGTTTTTAGATGACTTTCTTTTCATCCCTTTATTTTTCCAGCATGAAATGTTCGCCTTCTTCAGTTTAACGAAACTCTTGACATGCTTAATTTTGTATCATTGCTTGGAGCTACGTTCAAGTTCAGTAATTTGTAGTGCTGCATTAACAATCGTTAAATATATATACATATATATACATATACATACACATATATATACATATATATACACATATATATATACCGGCGTTGATCGTATTTCTAATTTTATCCTTACTTGCAATTAGCTCTTCACCCTTGTGATAATATCAATTCTTCTTTTTAGACAATACTTCTGATTTTACGTCTTACTCCGCGTATATCGTACACGTCATTTGTTCCGTAATAATTGACTGCGATTTTCTATCACTTCGCATCAATAGTGTCGGTTTATCATCCGCATTTCTTCTCAACAACGATTCTTCCCTTACTTCAAACCCGTCTCTTTGTTGGCGTGCTACAGTTCTACACAGCTGTCCCTCTGCCTTTGGGCGGCCGCCCTGGCTGTGCTGACTCATAGGACATAGAGGGGAGGGGCGGGGTGATGTGGCAGCGCCGGTAGGGACGGTACTGGGGCCGGTACGCAAATGGGACTGGTACCGTAATGGGTGTACCTGAGGGGCGTACACCCGGCTAGCGTTGCTCCCCGCCGTCGTCTCGCTTACTCAGCTGTTCTGGCGATGGCTGTGATGACTGTAGTTACTAGACTTGCAGTCTCGGGCTTCGGACCCGAGTTTTTGCATGTCTGGGTTGGATGCGAGGAGAGGGGGCGTCTGCCGCCGGCCGGCTCGGAATGTTTTGTCAGAGGAGTCAGGCCCGGTGCATTGGAACATGCTGAGAAGATGTACCCCGCTACAGTAGTTCTGTTGTTTTGCTCCGCCACCAGGTGAAATGGGAATGGGAAATTAGAGTAAACTCTAATTCTGTTTACTCTAATTGCTTACCAAGTTGTATTTTTACGATCAGAGTTTGCATTCCGATGAAATGTTAATTAAAAGAAAATTCTCCCTAAAACTAATTATATATTGAATAAAAAAAGCACAATGTAAATACTTGTTAAATTAATTTGTTAACCCGCGAGTTACTGGGGGGGGCTATGTTTTGCCCCCCCCCCTCCCGTTATTTTGCAATAACTCCTAAACGAACACAGTTATCGTCACCACACTTGCAGTACCTTCTCTCACATCAATTCTACACATGTTGGCAAACGGAAAAATATGAGGCTATGATAGGTCAACCGAGAATGACGTCAGAGTGACGTCATGTTCTTCGGTTTTTGTTGCAAAATAATGGTTTACGGAAAATGCTGTCAAAGGTACGATAATTGAGATAAACTAAATTGTTTAAAATCAAATTACTCACAATAGATCGGGCTATCAAACTGCAATCTCGGATTTTTGAGTTGTATTTTAATTCAAAATTTTGAGAAGTCCAAATACATTTTTTTTTTTTTTTTAATTTAAAAAAAAAACAGAATTATCCAAAACCCGGAATATATGCAATCAAGACGTATGGGGTGAATATGTGTACCAAATTTAAAGTTTATATCTTTATAAATGACCGAGTTATGACCTTTAAATGATACAAATCGACCACTTCTCACAGCATTACTATGCATAAAAAATGCATTTCCATTTTTGCTTTTTACTTCTATTTATATGGAACAAACAATGTTCGAAGGTCATTTTTCGCGTTCTAGACGAAAAACAAACCCATGAACATGTGTTACAACGCCTAATGACCGTAATCTGCAGTTTGACCTCGTGACCTCGGATGACCTTGACCTGACCCAAGGTCATAAACAGCTTATAAAGGTACTTAGAAGTGTCAGACACACGAATCATACCGATTTATCGACAGTTTATGCGTTTAATATCGCAATTTTGCGCGACAATTCCATCCATCGAGACCTTTTGACACGGTCAAACATTTTGTACTTGACCTGACCTGTGACGTCATCAGTGACCCTGAGGTCAACAATATTATGTTTCCCTCGCTAAATGTCCCAGGGCTATCGAATGCCGTTTGAAGTTTTACATTGGGTCCAGTAGTTCCGGAGATCAGAGGGGGGGGGGGGGGGCAAAAAATAGCCCCCCCCCCAGTAAGTCGCGTAGTAGTAGTAGTAGTAGTAGTAGTAGTAGTAGTAGTAGTAGTAGTAGTAGTAGTAGTAGTAGTAGTAGTAGTAGTAGTAGTAGTAGTAGTAGTAGTAGTAGTAGTAGTAGTAGTAGTAGAAGTAGTAGTAGTAGAAGTAGTAGTAGTAGTAGTAGTAGTAGTAGTAGTAGTAGTAGTAGTAGTAGTAGTAGTAGTAGCAGCAGCTGTAGCAGCAGCAGCAGCAGCAGCAGCAGCAGCAGCAGCAGCAGCAGTAGCAGTAGCAGTAGCAGTAGCAGTAGCAGTAGCAGTAGCAGTAGCAGTAGCAGTAGCAGTAGTAGTAGTAGTAGTAGTAGTAGTAGTAGTAGTAGTAGTAGTAGTAGTAGTAGCAGTAGTAGTAGTAGTAGTAGTAGTAGTAGTAGTAGTAGTAGTAGTAGTAGTAGTAGTAGTAGTAGTAGTAGTAGTAGTAGTAGTAGTAGTAGTAGTAGTAGTAGTAGTAGTAGTAGTAGTAGTAGTAGTAGTAGTAGTAGTAGTATATTATGTGCCTTGATCCAGTATAAATCTAAATAGAGGTATTTACACTTATTCCAATGAGTTTTTGCAAGTCAAATACATTTCAATTTTGAATCAAAGTCGTGAAGTCGGTTGAACATGAGTCCAACATGAGTCGACCCAAGGAACTTTCACATGAGTCGGAGTGAGTCAGAGGTAAAACAAATGAGTCAATGTTGTGTCGACTAAAACAATTGTCCCCCGCTTGAGTCAGAGTTGAGTCAGAGGTAACAGCAAATGAGCCAAAGTTGAGTCGACTCAAAAACAAAATCCCCGCTTGAGTCAGAGTTGAGTCAGAGTCCCTTCGAAAATTAGTCAGAGTCGAGTCAGTCTAAAAAATCTGAGTCGAGCACAACCCTGTTATGCTGCATCCATTCCACATCATCTCACACAATTTAAATGATATTGTTAAAGTACTTTGGGAGATGATGACGTTTTAGTGACGTCATCGTGGATAAACAAGGAGCAAAATCTTGTGTTACGGCAGTTGAGTCTTTCTTATTGGGTCGCGCCAATCCAAGGGGATTATAAAACGTTTTCCGCGTCGGTTACCGATTTTTACGACATTTGGTCTCAAGGTTAAATCGAACCGCCTGTTTCCCAGAATCAGGTCCATTTTTACTTTACAGGTTTCCTTCGAGGTCAAATTCAATGTCAAAGGACGGGGAACGCTGTAGCGCCCAAAGTTTGCGTCCGATTGCAACACAAATGGTCTCAAACTATGCCCCGTGCCCATGTCCAAGATTACAAACATTCTTAGAGTTGTTCCCCGTGACCTGCATGGTCAAAGGACGGGGAACGCTGTAGCACCCAACTTTGGGCGCCAACTTGAAGGTCACGAGGCACAACTCTAAGAATGCTTGTCATTCTGGAAATGGGCACGGGGAATCGTCTGAGACCATTTTGGTCGCGATTGGACGGCAACTTTGGGCGCTACAGCATTCTCCGTCCTTTGACCCTAAATTTGACATTGAAGGTCACCAGGCACAACTCTGAACATTTTTGTCATCATAGAACTGGACGCAAGGAATCGTTTGAGGTAATTTGTGTCGCGATTAGTCGGTAGCTTTTGGCGCTACAGCGTTCCGTCCTTTGACCCTGAATTTGACATTGAAGGTCACGGGGCTTGACCTTCAAGGTCACAGGGCACAACTCTGAAAATTAGTATCATCTTGGAACGGGGCACGCGAATTCGTTTGATACCATTTTGTCGCAATCGGACGGTAACTTTGGGCGCTACAGCATTCCCCGTCCTTTGACCATTAATTTGACCTTGAAGGTCACAGGACACAACTCTGAAAAATTGTGTCATCCTGGAAATGGGCACGAGGAATCGTTTGAGGCAGGCAATTTTTGTCGTGATTGGACGGTCACTTTCGGCGCTACAGCGTTCTCTGCCATTTGACCTTGAATGAGACCTTGAAGGTTACGGAGCACAACTAAAAAATTATTGTCATCCTGGAACTGGGCACGGGGAATCGTTTTGAGACCCTTTTTATCGCGATTGGGCGGTAATTATTGGCGCTACAGCGTAATCCGTTCATTGACACTTAATTTGACATTAAAGGTCACGGGGCTTGACCTTGAAGGTCACAGAGCACAACTCTGAACATTCTTGTCATCCTGGAACTGGGCACGAGGAATCGTTTGAGTCCATTTTGTCGCGATCGGACGGTAACTTTGGGCAAACGGCGTTCCCCGTCGTTGGTCCTAGGGTCAAATTGAACCTCCTGGTTTAAAAAATCAGGTCCATTTGGACCTTACTGGTTTCCTTCATTGGACATTGGACATTCATCCAATATATTTTTAGGCGCCCCGTGTGTGAAAAGTACAATACGTCGGCACCTTCAACGCCTCGCCAGGCATATTAAAAAAGTGTCACGGTTATTTCGTGGGGGTCCAGGCCTCTTCGTAGGCGCCATCCAGGGCGCTATCGGCAGCGAGGGAGGGGGGCACAAGCGTGTTATTAGTTTCGAAGGTCACGGGTGTTCGGTCGCCGTCGGAGGGAAGCTGAAGGCGCCAGGGTACCATCATTCTGAGTGCGCCGGGACACCGCATCGCTTTCGGGCCGGCAAGGTGCCATTCGGGGACGGTATGATGCCTTCCGAGGGTGGCAAGACGTCTCCGAACTCCGAAGGCGGCATAATGCACTCTAAGGGCGGCAAAATGTCTTCCGAGGTCGGCTAGATGTTTTCCGAAGGCGACATGATTTTGTTTATTTGTTTATTTGCTTTCATCGCCAACAGAGTCATACTCCACTGACAGGCGAAATCAAAAAGATAAAAGACATGAAACACAACACATATATCACAGCCTAAAGTCGTTCTAAAAGTAGAAGATGAATGACATGATGAACCAAGTGATGATGACTATACGGTTAAAACGTACCTGATCACGAGAGCTCTAAAAACGCAAAAACTGTCATGAAAGATGTCTACGTTCAAATGACTGGCCAATAAAACATTCATGGTTTTAGGGATCCTGCAGAACATCCCTGATTCGATAGTTCTGACTCGAGCTCGAGGCACGGCGAACAGGGTGAGGGTGCGGGTCGATCGGCGGCACGTGCAGAGGAAAAGAGTTGAGCAGAACCTGAGAATCCACTCTCCCCCGCATAATGTTCCTCAGGAAGACCACGTCATGCTGCACTCTGCGTTGTGCTAACGATGGAATTTTGAAATGGAGAAGAAGGCTACCATAAGAAAGATCATTCGTTTGTCCGGAGGAAGTGTGAGCTAGCGGCCAAGTGAGGAACTTGTGCTGCACTCGATCGACCCGCACCTTGTGGTAGTTGGCCGCCCCCGCCCAGACCACGCTGCAATATTCTAAAATCGATCGCACATTCGCGAAGTACGCAGCCAGTACTGCGCTTCGGTTGAATTTTGACTTGCTGGTACATACCTACTTGGAAAGAGCGGATAAGGAGGCCGAGTGCCCGGTTGGCCCTGCTGACAGTATCCGATACATGTGGTGCGAAAGTTAATTTGGTGTCCATCGTTACACCCAGGTCCCTGATCTTACTCACATGTTCCAGCTCGGTACCAGCGATAAAATACTTGGTCTGGACGGGTGCACGCCTGAGAGTCATCGTGAACGGTTTGCATTTTGCAGGGTTGAGAGCCAGTCCCCACCCGACGGACCACGCTGCCAGATGGCTAAGATCCCTCTGCAGCAACAGTCCGATAGATGGAGTGGTGATCTTACGGAAAATTTTGACATCATCGGCATACAGAAGGCAGCCGGATTCCATTTGGCACGGTAGATCTTTCCGAGGGCGGCATAATGCGCTCTGAAGGCGGCATGATACCTTCCAAGGGCCGCATAATGCACTCTGAGGGCGGCAAGATGCCTTCCGGGTCGGCAATATGTCGCCGAGGGCGACATGATGCCTTCCAAGAGCCGCATAATGCGGGCTGCAAAATGTCTTCCGAGGGCGGAAGATGTTTTCCTCCGAGGGCGACATGATGCTTTCCGAGGGCGGCATAATGCTCTCTGGACTCTGAAGACGGCATGATGCCTTCCGAGGGCGGTATAATGCGATCTGATGGCGGCAAAATGCCTTCCGATGGCGGCATGATGCTTTCCGAGGGCGGCATAATGCGCTCTGAGGGCGGCATAATGCCTTCGGAGGGCGT
This sequence comes from Chirona hameri, assembly GCA_036785665.1. NCBI lineage: Eukaryota > Metazoa > Arthropoda > Thecostraca > Balanomorpha > Balanidae > Chirona > Chirona hameri. Next base: position 40,884 of record JAXIVJ010007384.1, on the reverse strand, counting down.
CGATGTACCTTCTGAGGACGGAACATTGCGTTGTGAGGGCGGCAAGATGTCTTCTGAGGGTGCCAGGGTGCCTTTCAAGAGTGCTACGACGCTGTCGGTAGACACAGGGCGCCCTGGTGGCCTCCCGAGAACGCCACGGCGCCGAAAATCCTTTGCAAGGGAGGAGTCGCGGCGCCTTCGGCGTCGCGGTGCCCGAGGGCGCATTTGATAAGACAGAGGGCTTCAGCCCTTACGCCCCCTGGATCCGCCACTGCTATATTGTGGGAGAATGGCGTTCGATTATGTCATGAAAAGTTGTTTAATGGGTAATGTGGATTTTTCCTCATTTTTCCCACCTAACAAACTCATTTATCGATGACAAGCTATCTCGGAGTTATCAGTTAACCATAACACAATCACATCCATCCAATGACGTATCCAATGACTTTTACCCTTTTTCAATAAAATTTGGTAAACCTTGAAAATGTATTGATGTAAAAAATGTAAGGAAAGATATTGTCAACCTAAAGTTAATAATGATGTACCCATATTAATCTTACTCGTCACCTAACACCGTAATATGAACTGAAATCAGCGCCACCAAAAGCTGACATTGTTTACGTCTTTGTGAATGTAACATCTGCGCCATAACCGCCTCTCAATATTTAAACGTCAATTGTGACATGGTTTGTTTTCTACTGCATGGGTGTTTTACGTGAGAAAAATGAGGAAAAAAATCACTCATTACACAAGTTGTCATCACACAATGAAAGTCATTCTCTCACAATCTAGGTTATAAAATATTCCCTAAGGCTTTTAACATTAGAGCAGTCAGCTTGTGAAGCCACTTCCAACCAGTGACGTCAGAGTTAACCCGGCAGTCACTGGGGTATATTCTGTAACACGACTCACTGGGGGGTGGGGGGTGGAGGGGGGGGGGTTAGTCCCCCCTGGTATCTTCGGAACCAATTATCGCAGCGGGACGCACAAGGCGGCATTCGAAAGCGCTCAATGAGATAAACCTAACGCACACTTACAAATTTCAAATTAAGGTCACATGTCAGGTCACGGTCAAGTCAAACGTCAAAATCGAGGTATTTGGGTTTATGGACAATACTTGCCATCCATGGCCTTCGATTGCGCCTATAATCACCCAAAGTGCTGTCAAAGGTATGATACATATCCCACATGAGCTAAAGTGAGATTGTTGGAAAATATCAAGGTCAAGGTCAGGTCACAAAAGGTCACTACACACAAAATATCTACGAAAGTCATGCAGCACATGTTTCATGGATGCTTTTACGCGTATAATTCGATAGTGATAGTCATTCTACCACCTGACTTCATTTACGTGAATTTAATGTCAAGTTCAGGTCAAGTTCAGGTCACTGAAGGTCAAAATTTGAAATGAATAAATCGAAATGAAAAAGCATGTTTTTATATCAGTTGTATCTAAAAAATACAGTGCTGGCATTTATTTGTCTGTATCTGGTCAATAAAAGCCAAAAAAACACAATTTCAAAATATAAAGTCATGATTTACCCATACTTTATATGCCATGTCAGTCAAAAAAGATGATATCATTTTGAAATTTGGTATGGTAGTTGCCCATATGTCTTTATCTGACATATATTCCGTTTTTTAATATCTTTGAAAAATGTGATTTTGTGGACATTTTTTTACCTTATTTTTTTAATTTGTGGGGTCAAAAACCAAAATTTTAGAAATTTCGAGATCACTGGTTTGTAGCCCTTGCAATTTTATACCTTTTAACGTTTATCGATTGCATTTTGCTTCAAATGTGGCATTTGTACGGCCTGGCAGATTTTAGCTGAGTTTTGTGTCAAAATCGTGTTTAGTGACGTCACTAAATTCACTGTATCTCGACAAATCTCTGACGAAATTGCTTAATTTTTGTACAAAATGTGTAAAAATGATGCCCGGAAAGGTACTGAAAGTTTGAAGTTGATATCTGTATTAGTTGTTGAGATATTTATAATATTCCCAAGGGGGGGGCTAAAAAAGCCCCCCTCAGTGACTCGCGGGTTAATAGCTCTATATCTTTATTTTTGACTGACTTATGGCTTCCAAGTATACGTAGCTCATGACGTATGTTTTTTAAGTTACGTTTTTTGCTTGCATGCTGCCAGATACAGACAAATAAATGCCATCGCTGTATTTATGAGACAAAACTGACAACACTGATCTAGAAACATGTTTTATTATTTATATTATTCAATTTCAAATTTGGACCTTTTGTGACCTAACCTTGACCTGAGGGCCATTATATGGGGTCAGGATGGTAAAATGACTGATACTATCGAATTATACGTGTAAGATAACCCATAAAACATGTGTCGTATGGCTTTCGTAGGCCTCTTGCCAATAGGAACCTTTTGTGACCTGATCTTGACCTTGACCTTTGCTTACAATTTCACTTTCGCTTATATGGAAGTACCTTTGAAAGCACCTTGTGCGATAGTAGTCGCAATCTAAGACTTTGCATGGAAAGTATGTCCGAAAAACTAAAATATCTCAATGTTGACCTTTAACCTGATCGTGCCCTGACATGTGACATGATTTTAATAATTTAGTGTATGCACTATCTTCGTCTCCTTGAGATATTTAGACCGCCACCTTGTGCGTCTCGCTGCGATCATTAGTTCGGAAGATGCGAGGAGGGGTGTGGGGAGGGGGATTTACCCCCCCCCCCCCGCGGGGCGCGTTCGGCTGGAGACCCCAGCGGGGCGTGGATTAACCCCAAGCGAATTGCCTGCCGCCGGTTGGCACATCTCTAATGCGAGTCTATCCTTACGCGACTACTTTCGAATCTGATTGGCTGAACCATTGTTTACATTCGCGTGACGTCAGGACTCCGGCTCAGAGAGTATGCATATAGTTTTGATAAACAATAATAATGTACGGCCTTCTGTCCTGAATCGGCGCGATATAAGGCCATTTTTTATTATATGGCCATTGTTTACATTCGCGTGACGTCAGGACTCTGGCTCAGAGAGTATGCATATAGTTTTGATAAACAATAATAATGTACGGCCTTCTGTCCTGAATCGGCGCGATATAAGGCCATTTTTGACAATATACAAATCAATTGTATTAAAAAATATAATCAAATCGTGTTTGGGAAAATTTTCCAAGGGGAACTATTTCCTTTAAACGCCCTGTTCAAGGGACCGTTGATGCGGCTTACGTCAACCATAAACATGCTTAAGTGCCCAATCAGCAAGAAGCTTACTCTAACGTCACACTCTCCCTCTGACGTCACGCGGTTTACGTAAGTTTATTCGACGAGCACGGCGCATGTATCCCCTGCCAGGTTATACCTTACCCACCTTTGTGAGGTCCCATCACGCACAGGCAGCTGTCTCGCCGGTCACCGCCAGGGTGTACCTTACCCGACCTCGTAAGGTCACACCACGCACAGGCAGCTGGCCCGCAGTCACAGCTTTGGTCACGGCGCTACAATGCTACGGTTTGCATGGAAAGGCGCAGGCCTGGCCAGTCACAGCTTCAGTCACGGCTGTGACCAGTATATTCCCAGCGCTGGGACGCTGGGACCTGAATCTTGCATCTCTATTCACTGTTCGCTCCTGCCGACGGGCCACCACTCAGCGCGGCTCGGTTTACGTCGCGGGGGAGGGGACCGCGCTCCCACCGACGCCGCCGCGTCCCTGCCGAAGCGCCGAGCGCGGCGGGCATCCTTTTGGGGGGTGGGGGTGGGGAGGGGAGTGATTCTCGCCCACCCCGTAGTCCGGGCAGCCGTGCCGCTTCCCTTTGCGGATAAAGTCGCGTCGGGGCGTTACTTTACGCACCTTACCCAACTGGCAGCTGGCCCGCGGTCACTGCCAGGGTATACATTACCCAACCTCGCAAGGTAACTTCGCGACCAGGCAGCTGGCCCGCAGGTCAATGTCACGGTACACATTATCCCAAGGTCACTCCCCGCACTGGCAGCTGGCCCGCCGGTCACCGCCAGGGTGTACCTTACCCACCTCGTGAGATCACATCACGCATACTAACCCTGGCCCGCTGATCAGTCACTTTCCAGCGACCGGCCTCCGGTGCGAATTCGGATAGCCCGCCACCGCAGCCAACCCGCCGGTCAACTGGTTACAGGCCCCATCGGAGAGACGGCGCCAGCGCCGACCTCGTGTGAACCCGGCAGGCCGGTCGAACACGCTAGCCAGCCACCGGTATCAATGGACACCGAGGCGCCGCCACGTAACTGCGCGGCGAAACGCAGAGACGGTGCACACGCCTCGGCACACCACCCCCAAGCGACGACCGAAAGTCAATAGAGGTCAGCACCCCGGCGAGCTCAGGACAACCGAAGCCCGTCGCCCCGGCAGCGCCGCCGGGCCCGCAGCAACAACAGCTGCAGCGACTAGCAATGGCCGGACGACGACAGCACCACTGAGAGCGTTACCCGCTCGTCCGGAGCCGAAGTCCAACCATCCGGGAGCGACCCTTCGCCACCGCCATCGAGGACGCGAACGCTCGCACGCGGCCGCGACCGCGGGCGTCAGGCACGTAGCCTCGGCCGCGTCGACTTCCTGGATCTGGCAGCCATCCCGGTCAGGTCGGAGCAGCCGATACCCCGCGGGGACTAAAGGCTCCCCACGGTGAGCGCGGCAACGCTCGACGCACTCGCCGACCTCACCAAGGTGGTCTCCGTGGACGAGGTCGTCCACTCACGCCCAAAAAAAAAAACGCAGCCGTCGCTAACGAGCGCCCCTCCAGAGAGACAGGGTCGCACCAAACAGTACCGGCGACAACAAGCTGCAACATCAGCGCGTGCACCCGCCCCAGTTTCACGTTGGGTGAGGCGCAGCCGTAGCCCAGGGCAGACCGCCGCACCCGATACCCCCGCGGAGTGATCACTGTGTGTTTACGTTGTTTCTCTACTTTATTACAAATAAGTAAAAAACAAAAACAAACCCGCAGCCGACGGCGGTCGCAGCTTTGTGGCTGCACAGAACAATCCGAACCCATCGAGGTTCCGGCGAGGCCTCCTAAAAGTCCCACTCCACCAGCGAACCTGGCCAGTCAGTATCATTCAGGCAGCTCACGCCTCGCACAACAATCAACCGTCACTACCTAGCCCGCTGGTGAGTATCATTCAGGCAGCCCGCGCCTCGCACAACAATCAACCGTCACAACCTGGCCCGCTGGTCAGTATCATTCAGGCAGCCCGCGCCTCGCACAACAATCAACCGTCACAACCTGGCCCGCTGGTCAGTATCATTCAGGCAGCCCGCGCCTCGCACAACAATCAACCGTCACAACCTGGCCCGCTGGTCAGTATCATTCAGGCAGCCCGCGCCTCGCACAACAATCAACCGTCACAACCTGGCCCGCTGGTCAGTATCATTCAGGCAGCCCGCGCCTCGCACAACAATCAACCGTCACAACCTGGCCCGCTGGTCAGTATCATTCAGGCAGCCCGCGCCTCGCACAACAATCAACCGTCACAACCTAGCCCGCTGGTCAGTATCATTCAGGCAGCCCGCGCCTCGCACAACAATCAACCGTCACAACCTGGCCCGCTGGTCAGTATCATTCAGGCAGCCCGCGCCTCGCACAACAATCAACCGTCACAACCTGGCCCGCTGGTCAGTATCATTCAGGCAGCCCGCGCCTCGCACAACAATCAACCGTCACAACCTGGCCCGCTGGTCAGTATCATTCAGGCAGCCCGCGCCTCGCACAACAATCAACCGTCACAACCTGGCCCGCTGGTCAGTATCATTCAGGCAGTCCACGCCTCGCACAACAATCAACCGTCACAACCTGGCCCGCTGGTCAGTATCATTCAGGCAGCCCGCGCCTCGCACAACAATCAACCGTCACAACCTGGCCCGCTGGTCAGTATCATTCAGGCAGCCCGCGCCTCGCACAACAATCAACCGTCACAACCTGGCCCGCTGGTCAGTATCATTCAGGCAGCCCGCGCCTCGCACATCAATCAACCGTCACAACCTGGCCCGCTGGTCAGTATCATTCAGGCAGCCCGCGCCTCGCACAACAATCAACCGTCACAACCTGGCCCGCTGGTCAGTATCATTCAGGCAGCCCACGCCTCGCACAACAATCAACCGTCACAACCTGGCCCGCTGGTCAGTATCATTCAGGCAGCCCACGCCTCGCACAACAATCAACCGTCACAACCTGGCCCGCTGGTGAGTATCATTTAGGCAGCCCGCGCCTCGCACAACAATCAACCGTCACTACCTGGCCCGCTGGTCAGTATCATTCAGGCAGCCCGCGCCTCGCACAACAATCAACCGTCACAACCTGGCCCGCTGGTCAGTATCATTCAGGCAGCCCACGCCTCGCACAACAATCAACCGTCACAACCTGGCCCGCTGGTCAGTATCATTCAGGCAGCCCACGCCTCGCACAACAATCAACCGTCACAACCTGGCCCGCTGGTCAGTATCATTCAGGCAGCCCGCGCCTCGCACAACAATCAACCGTCACAACCTGGCCCGCTGGTCAGTATCATTCAGGCAGCCCGCGCCTCGCACAACAATCAACCGTCACAACCTGGCCCGCTGGTCAGTATCATTCAGGCGGCCCACGCCTCGCACAACAATCAACCGTCACAACCTAGCCCGCTGGTCAGTATCATTCAGGCAGCCCACGCCTCGCACAACAATCAACCGTCACAACCTGGCCCGCTGGTCAGTATCATTCAGGCGGCCCGCGCCTCGCACAACAATCAACCGTCACAACCTGGCCCGCTGGTCAGTATCATTCAGGCAGCCCGCGCGGCGCCCGACAGTCAACCGTCACAACCTGGCCCGCTGGTCAGTGTCATTCAGGCAGCCCGCGCCTCGCACAACAATCAACCGTCACAACCTAGCCCGCTGGTCAGTATCATTCAGGCAGCCCACGCCTCGCACAACAATCAACCGTCACAACCTGGCCCGCTGGTCAGTATCATTCAGGCAGCCCGCGCCTCGCACAACAATCAACCGTCACTACCTAGCCCGCTGGTCAGTATCATTCAGGCAGCCCGCGCCTCGCACAACAATCAACCGTCACAACCTAGCCCGCTGGTCAGTATCATTCAGGCAGCCCGCGCCTCGCACAACAATCAACCGTCACAACCTAGCCCGCTGGTCAGTATCATTCAGGCAGCCCACGCCTCGCACAACAATCAACCGTCACTACCTAGCCCGCTGGTGAGTATCATTCAGGCAGCCCGCGCCTCGCACAACAATCAACCGTCACAACCTGGCCCGCTGGTCAGTATCATTCAGGCAGCCCGCGCCTCGCACAACAATCAACCGTCACAACCTGGCCCGCTGGTGAGTATCATTCAGGCAGCCCGCGCCTCGCACAACAATCAACCGTCACAACCTAGCCCGCTGGTCAGTATCATTCAGGCAGCCCGCGCCTCGCACAACAATCAACCGTCACAACCTGGCCCGCTGGTCAGTATCATTCAGGCAGCCCGCGCCTCGCACAACAATCAACCGTCACAACCTGGCCCGCTGGTCAGTATCATTCAGGCAGCCCGCGCCTCGCACAACAATCAACCGTCACAACCTGGCCCGCTGGTGAGTATCATTCAGGCAGCCCGCGCCTCGCACAACAATCAACCGTCACAACCTAGCCCGCTGGTGAGTATCATTTAGGCGGCACGCGCGGCGCTCGACAGACAGCTAGCATCCACGCTTAGGCGGCTCGCGAGTCGCCCAGTAACCCCCCTATGATAACCTAGCCGCCATACACCTTTGGCAAAACTTTGGCGTCTTTCAGCATAATATGTCGCCCGCGAGGTGGAGGATAAGCCGGACGGGGATCAGACAAGGGAGCAGTGGACCGCGGCCGCCGGGAATACATTTACTCACGAGTCGTTGGCGTTGGGCGTTGGCGTTTCCCATCCTGGGGGCCGCCTGTGCGCCGAGAAGGTGTACAGCGGAAGAGTCACTCTAGTTAACAGTCACTCGCGTAATAATGGATCAAATAAATCACTCGCTAGCGGAATCATGTCGCGGAGCCGCCACAAGGCGAGTCCGTTCTGCCGCGTGCGGCGGCGTACTTGAGACTGGTCCTGCGACCGCTGCGCCGTCGCCGGGCGCACAGCCGTCAATACGGGACAAGGTTAGACAGAAGCTTAACGTGATGTAGCCTATTATTTCGGCGCGCTAACATGCCTTATCGTTGCAGGCTTCGATAAGGTTCTATACATCGTCATCTGTTTATTGTTATTCGCACATGCAAAGCTCCTAGAAGTAAATACATTCGCATTGCGTGAACCATTGCAAAAACATTTGAAATCCTATCTCCATGTATATTTGCTCATCCGAGTACCTACAGGCGCGCAGACTCCTCAGCATCATGAGCATCCCTGAACTACTTATACTATACATCACTGAACGAACCAATCATACAACTATACATCAATTAAATATTGAAATGTTGCACAATTGTCGAAAAACACAGCTCCAAACACAAATTGTGGATCTTCAAAGCAAGCCCTCCGCCCAGTCTTGTCCCAGACGGTCGTAAGTGCTCAAACACCCAAACATATGCTTAAATCGCAGTAAGCACGGCTCGACCTAATATAGGTCACCAATGCAACGTCATACGTTCGCACAAGTACGCGTTTTACGCATGTCATGATAATGCACAAATGTCCCGGCCTGCACGCGCGGTGGAATCGGAGGCAGCGGTCTACCACTGCAGCTTCCCTGGGCAGTACTTGTCGATGAGGCCCTGGTAGTAAGGCACCAGGGCCGGGATGTCAGGCATGCTGTCAGTCTTGGTGTAGAGGTCGTACTTGTTGAACGTGCGGATCCAGGGCAGCATCTTCATGTCCTTTTCATCGCACAGGTGCATGTAGTCTCCGCCGGTGTGCCACGGGTAGAAACTGTGGAACCTGTGGGGACACAGTGTGTCATCAAGGTGGCCGGGGACATCGGCCCTCAAAGCTGTGTGACACTTGTAACTCTCTGATATTACAGAATTCACAAGAGAGCGCGACCAGTTCAAAGTACTTTGTTGCACTAAGGTTTCAGGTTTGGATGCTTACCATTATCATGGTGATCTAGACAATCAGTTTTTATTTTAAAGCGCATGGCCTGCGGTCTAAATCGACGAGCCCTGGAACTGCCCTTTCATTTTGGAGAGCATGCGACGACATGCTGTGCTCTAGAGACAGTGCCGAGAATAGCGGCCTGGGAGACTCAATGAACACTCGAACATCGCGCGGGGCAAGCTGTAAACAAATTAAAACGAGCGAAATTAGGATGATCATCCATGCGAATGTCAAAATGAAAGCTGATTTTTGCTGCGAGCCGGAGCCCGGAGTCCTTGCGCCTTCCTGCAAGCGTACACTGCTCGCGAGTGAGACATTGCGCTGAAGTGCGATGCGTTCTTCCTGCTTACCGAGCCTTCTTCTTATTCGAGGAGTACCTGAGCGCTGCCTTGGGCACGCTGGAAGGTTGTATCATCTCCCTGTCTCTCTTTCGATATCGTCACCAATGTTGTCAGTAACATCGAGCCGAGACAAGCACCATGCATCAGCTGTTGGGCGACCTGAAACGTCACGTAGGAGAGGATGGTTCATCACCGAGTCTTCTATTAGCTCAGGGGCTCTGCTCTCCGGAAAGCGATCGAGGATGCTGAGATTAACTCTTGCCTGTTCTCGGTGTTGCGCTGCCCTGGTACCGCCACAGCACGGTCGTCTGCTCACCCAGCTGTCTGGGCTGAGCCCTGACTATTGTCGAACCAGCACCGACGTGTTCACCAACTGACTGACCGTGACCAGCTCGATGGTGATCGAGGATCGTAGGTGCAGGGGGATGACAGGAACGAGGCAAACGTCCATTCCTTTGATGGCAGTACACTGAAGCAGCGTACGCCTCAACACCAGCATTCGAGATCAAACAGCGTTGGAACACCTAAAGTTGCACGGAAGATGTCTCCTATTCCACAAGGTCTAACACAACTGCGTTGCACGATCCTCCGGAGTGCATAATGATGCACGATCTCTCGCCAATATAAGACAAAACTTGACATGCATTTTATCCGCATAACCGTAATGCTTTTGATCCTTGGGATTATAGTCCACCACATACTGGGCATTGAAAGTGTACGTACACAGTTAAAATGGAGATTTCATCAAAATACCAGTCCGTCAGGCACATATCAAATCTGACAAAACAACCACATCCAGAACTCTCAACAAATGCATATGTTACAGGTAGTATGAAAACTCAACAGTTTCGAAACTGCGTGGCTCAATTCAGGCAATTTCGAAACCGTCTAAAAACCTAGGCAGTTTGCAAAATGCCTGAAAATCCAGACAGTTTCGAAACTGCCCAGCAGTATCAACACTGCCTAGGAAGTTTCGAAACTGCCTAACGATGCACGACTCCAGCCTCTGCGCGATCACGTGACGAACCCAGCTTGGTGCTGCCGGTGATCAGGCCGTATCTACGAAAGGTGATGCATTATTCCTGCAAACTGCGCTCCTGTAATTCTAACATAGTCGCCTTGAACAATGCACGCATGAATTAACAGCTGGGACATTCCAGGACAGATCGAGCACAAAATCGCGAAATAACACCCTGTCTCAGATTTTCGATTCCTTGGACTTTCGATCATCCGAATGCGAATGCGGGGCGACGCGAGCCCATTACTCGCGGGTCACGTGTACTCTACTGCGAACCAGTGACAGGAGGTCACCAACTACGAGGAGTGCAAGCAGCATTCCTCCCTTGGTCATCCCTCCTCCAGTGAAGTGCAAACCGCGTGACACTCTTTCTAGAGTGCTACAGTTTGTTTGGCTTGTTCGTCTCAACTAATCACATGGCATTTGGGAATGTTTTTGATTGAATTGGGGTCAATATCAGCACGTGAACTGAGTACACGACTGCCCCCAAAGGCATGTAGGACTATCATAAACACGGGGGTTCCTGAACTGGTGTTAGAGAGTGCGCGGACACCCAGTGCGCCCGCCTGATTGCAGGTCTGCAATATCGCTTTGACCCGTCAGCAAGTCCCGAATGGAGCCTCTCGATAAACATCCCTGGTTGCCATACATCGTGCGGAGACATGACAGCCTGCAAGGAGATTTCGAGAAAACTATGTCTTGGGGTTACCCCGTGGAATGCCCCAACAAAAATAAGAACACTGGATTTTTTAAACTGAACATAATTACCCTACTTAATACTAGTAGACGTATTCCACACAACATAGGTACCTATACAAGGAAATTCACTCACGCGCTCCTCTGCCACCAAGCAGGCAGCAGGAGACCAAAGGCTGTGACGCTGCGTGGAAAAATTATAACTTACGTTAGTTGTGAATCACTCCTAAATGGCGTCAGACGCGCCACTTTCTCTGTCCCTACTGCTACCAAAATGCTACAAAATAGAGGAAACACGATCGAGGCAAAACAAAAATCCTTCGGAAGAAGTTTTTTTCGTAGGCAGTAGGTACCCATTTTTCATCGCCAGTTTCAGCGTTTTTTGTTGGGGGGGGGGGCTAATTTCTATTGCCGCCCCTGTCGAGCTTCGGATGGGGGGATTCTGCCCCTGCCTCCCCCTGGATCCGACAGTGAACCTAAAGCATATGCTATATACAGCCAGAGACAAAACTATTCAAAACTCCTAATGTTGAAAAAAGGAACCAGTTGTATAATTCCTGGTTTTAGTGTTTGTGGAGGAATGGTTATGTCAACGTTATTTTGTTGAATTTTGTAGAACATGTGTAGTTTGGATTTATGTCTTCTATTTTTAAAAGACGGCCAGTTTAAGGACTTGAGCACTTCTGATACACCGCTGGTCCTCTTAAAGTCACCCTTGCATACTCGCGCTGCATGCCATTGTACACTATCAAGTTTATCAATGTTTTTTCTTGGTGTAGGGATCCCAGATGGCTGATGCATATTAAAGTTTGGGTCTAACAAGGGATGTATACGCAATCATTTTGATATGTGAAGGGCATGCATATAGGCGTACACAAGAGGGGGGCAAACGGGGCAATTGCCCCCCCCCCCCCCCCTGAAGGTCTGTACGTGCCCCCTTTGGTCGAAAAAATGAATGATTTTTTTTGATTTTTTATGTGAAAAAATGGTGAAAATATGCCCTTTTAAAAAAATAGTGGGCCAAATCCGGTGATTTTTTTTTGGTGGGGGTACTTTATGCCCCTGAGCAAAAAATGCCCCTCCTGGAGTAAATCCTGGGTACGCCACTGGGCATTCATGCAATGTGCGTGACACACAACCAAGAGTCTCAGACGCTTTTCCTGATATGTTTCTGATGAGTGTTCCATGAAAGACGTAATGTTAACGCCTAGATAGCGAGTATCTGTACTCCTGAAAGAATGGTTTTCCAGGGAGTAGGTTGTTTGATCGTTTTTGTCTTCTTAGTAGTGAAAGTGATATGCATAACTTCACACTTGGCTGGATTGAAGGACATTTGCCATTTTGCTTCCCAATTTGCGAACATATTTAGATCTTGTTGAAGGCGGGCTGAATCATCTGGGCCACATATTGTGCGATATAGCAAGCATTCATCTGCAAATAATCGAGCTGTTGTACCTTGATTTAGAGTGGTGGCAAATTATTCATATACACCAGAAATAAGAGGGGGCCAGCACACTTCCCTGTGGGACTCCTGAGAGAACGGGGCATGGGTTCGACTGACTCCCTTCAAGTACGACTCGTTAAGTGCGATTGGCCACAAAGTTATGGATCTATGCCAGTGTCTCATGCTTAAAGGAAATAGTTCACCTTGTTAAAAGTACGTGGAATGATGGAAAAGAGTGTCCTGATTACGGTTCTGGCATTCGTTTTTGAGAGAAAAAAACACCAATTTGTCATAATAGCCGTTTTCACGAAGGATTATTGCGCTGAAAAGTTTCTGAAAGATTCTAAAAGTTTTGAAAAACTACACAACTTTTGCATGCGATTTTTGCCTAGAAATGTCCCTCATAATTGTGTAATATGTTGGTAAAAATAAAATATGTTGACAAAATTGCGGTTTGGTGGTAATAAGCAAGATAAGTATTGATCTAATCTTCCTCAAACTTTCAGAAACTTTCAGGAAGATTCTATCAATACTTATCTTGCTTATTACCACCAAACCGCAATTTTGTCAACATATTGTATTCTTACCAACATATTAAACAATTATGAGGGACATATTTTCTAGCCAAAAATCGCATGTAAAAGTTGTGTAGTTTTTCAAAACTTTCAGAATCTTTCAGAAACTTTTCAGCGCAATAATCCTTCGTGAAAACGGCCAATTTTCACAATATTGATATTGATATATAGAACGTCACAACAATCTTGCGTCACCAAAATGAGTTGTGACGTCATACCGGCAAAAGTATATTCTTAAATAAGAATATGTAAACAACACTACTACCTACAACAAGACGTAACAAACTCGTTCGCTGGGCAATTTGTGATAATTTGAAGAACAAAATATTCATATTTTTACATGCGTGAAATGTGAATGTTTGGCACTATGGCGTTGCCTGAGTGAAGTTGGAGTGGTGTTGCGTGAACCTGAAGTCACACCCATAAATGTGCATGTGCATAAATATATGTGCTATACCCATAAATGTGTTTGTGTGTAAATAAATGTGTGGATGTGCTTCTACAGCAGCGCCCATTGCAGCTACCGGTACGAATCACCAATGAAAAGATGCGGCTTTTCAAGACGAGTGTCGGCATTATTTTCAATTGGAAATCCAATGAGAATTGACAAAGTTATGGCCAATAATATTTATAGCTCATCACAAACTTAGCGTAAGTCAGCATAATGCAAAAACAAACATTTACAACATTTAATCGATATATTGCAGGTACCGCGACCAGTTACCCATCAAAATATGCATATTTTCACGAAGCATCTTTTGAAAAATTTCAATTGGAAATGGGTTCAAAATTAACCAAGTTTTTTTACTAAAAACCTGAAGTCACGTGTATAATAGGGGCATAAATTCCGGATCTACTGCAGCGAACATTGCAGTTACGGGTACGAACCACCCAGTGGCGTCGCCACGGTTTCAAGACTTGTACGGACACTTCAAGCCATCGAACCTTTCGAGCGGAAGAGCTTAGTACCAGTTAGTACGTAATCTTTTGCAGGGGTGTCAATACAGTGTTTAAAGGAAACCAGTCGCTTTCATGATGGGATTTTTAGCGCTGAGATAGCAGTTTTGAAGGCCATGTCGAGAAATCACTTTCTCCATACTCTGGTTGTAAGGACCTGCTGAATACCTATCATTGATGTTTTATCCTGTCATTCAGCGGTGTGTCAAAAAGCGTAGCGCTGTGTCGAGAAGCTTCATATGTAAGCATGCGATCAAAGCAGCGTTACTGGACCAGCGCACCAACCCTTCGCCATTGACAATATTATCATAGTTGTGTAAGCAACAATAAGATACCTAACCATTACATTTGTACTTACTAATTGTATAAGTAATTATTTTAACCAAGTTCCGAGCTATTTACAGCTCACTTCTATTCTTCTTTCGAAACACACAAGGTTTGTGGACCAAGCACCAGATCCTCCTGCGACCAAGGCGCTAACCGGAACTCTCACCCTGTTCCGAGGGATATGGGGGCCAGGACGACCTTTTCAGAGGCCCGCCGAGGGATTTGAACCCCGGTCCCCGGCACAGAAAGCAAGTGTCTTACCACTCTACCAGATTTCTCCCCCGGAGCACACAATACCATAACGACATGCATCATTTTCGAATTTTGCGCCACTTTCGAATTTTATACTGAAAATGTGTGTCTGTTATCGAAATGTATTTCTTTCGAAACAATTGTTTTTGGGGTAGATCTGGATAATTTAGCCAAGCCAATACCATATCCAACATTTTCAGGTACGAATACCCTAGTTAGCACATGGCAGCGATTTGTAAAAGTGACTAGTTTTTAAGTCGAATTAAAGGGAAATACTGAACATTTTATTTTTTTAGCAACAATTTCTTATGACTACCGTTATCGTATACAAATAATGTAATATAAATTTAAGAATGAAATACAATTATTCTCTAATTCAAAGTTGGAAGTTTGGACAAATTGCGAATTATTTTGGCACATCATACACTTGATATTTCGCAGAAATAACTTATGGCGATTGCTTTCAAATTTCCTTTTTTTATATTCGAGAAACTTTTGATTTTGTGATAATTTCCCCATTTTTTTTTGGGGGGGGGGTCAAAAACTAACATTACAAAAATCCGAGATAGCTGGTGTGTAGCCCTTGCAATTTGCTATCTTTTGGCGTTTTTCGATTGTGTTTTGCTTTAAATATGGCATTTGTACGGCCTGGCAAAGTTTAGCTGATTTTGGTGTAAAACTCGGGTGTAGTGACGTCACTAAATTCGCTATAACTCGAGAAAAAAATCGACGAAATTTTTTAATTTTCTCACAAAAGACGTAACTATGATTTATAAGAAGGTACCCGAAGTTTTACGTTGATAGCGCTATTAGTTTTCCAGCTATTGCGAAAATTCATCAGGGGGAGGGGGGGGGGGCGTTAAACGCCCCCCCCCCCCCAGTCAATGGCGGGTTAAAGGATGGGGAGGCGGGCACACCGGCTGACATTTTACAATATATTGAGCGAACTACTTGTGGTAGCGCAATATGACTACCACTACAACGTTCCAAATTGAATGGAGAATGATTCTAGGTGTTCATATTATTTTCGTGAAAAATATGCGAAAAATATAAACACCTAGAATCATTCTCCATTCAATTAGGAACGTTGTAGTCGTAGTCATATTGCGCTACCACAAGTAGTTCGCTCAATATATTGTAAAATGTCATCCGGTGTACCCGCCTCCCCATCCTTTAACACGGGCGGCCGCGCCTCCGGCCGCCTTTTTGGTGCCGGCAAGATGGCGGCCGGCATTAGACAGCCCGGCCGGTAGGGGTCCACGGCGATTGCTTCCCCGTGCTCCTGTAATATTTCGCCGACAGAGGCGTCTGTGGATCCTCAAGACATCTAATCTTCTCATGCTTATTTGCATACAGAGAATGCTATAAAAGTAACTAACAGTGTCTTCTAGAGATACAAACATGTTCGCACACAAAAAAAAATCTACAAATCATCTATTGCATAATTAAGCCAGGTCATTTGGGAAATCAACCTCAGGTAACGTGACCTTGAGGCCATGGGGCGACCTGCAGGGTCATGTTTGCTTCATTGAATGCATCTCGACGAGTCAAATTTAATGTTGTTCAGTTAAGTAAGCTCTCTAGCAATTGCGTGCTAAATTGTGGGCTCTCTAACACTTACGTGCAAAGATTACCAAAGACATGCTGGTGACCATTTTTTCCAAATAAAAAATGTAACTAAAATATTTAGAGAAAAAGCTATCTGCATTTGTTTTTTCCATCGAAGGCTTGTTATCCAAGTCGATTCTGGTATGGAAAAATTAATATTTTTAAATGGCCACATTATACAATCACTTGATCTGACTTGATATCACATGTTAAAATACAAATAAAATTTATTTGCAAAAATTTATTATATCATAATAATCTATGGTTCATGATGATTTCGATGATTTTGATGATGTGTGAATGACTCGCATGATTTAGATGGGTGATATTGCCCGCTGAAAATGAGAGTTTTGCATAACATTACAATGCTGCCCGAGGCTGAAACTAGAAATCCATTCGACGGGCGAGGCTGAAAATTTCACAGCGTGAATCTACGGCCCAGATAACTCCCGACACGTAGTTCTATCGAAATATGAGATGTAGGGTGTTATGGCTTGGTCGATCTGTCATGGAATGCCCCAGGTGTCTTCGCGGATGCCTCAAATAGTAAAATATTCACATGTGTTTGTAGATGAGACAGAAGGTACACATTTTCATAGTCTTACATCTGCAATAACATTACTGGGTTCTGCAATGATGCAATTTGCATCACAATAGATGGTCCCGAAGGAAATGACCTGACGTTTGAATTACCTAGCAGTAATGTAATTTGTATTGATGAGATTAACAAACTAATGGTTACAATTAACATTTTGGCGGCATTTGAACACACTGTCTTATGTGTTTATAGATTTTGGCCGATCAACCACAATGTCTGTAACTGGCCGACATCAAATCCGGCGTAAGCTGTTTTGAAACTGCCTAGGCAGTTTTAAAACTGCCTGACGCTCTCGTAAATGTCATATTGCCTAGGCAGTTTCGAAACTGCTTAACATTTCAGGTAGTTTCGAAACTCCCCGATATATCAGGCATTGTGCAAACTGCCTGAGTTTTCATATTGCCTGTAACACATACACGTAATATAATTATAACTTGCCAGCTGTTCGGAAATGATATTTTAGAAGATATGTGATCTCAACGCCTTCTCACCAACCTTTTCGATCTCTGATTCTAGAGTAGCACATCTCATACTATACTACTTACCGGATCATGGCCAGCCCCTCGTCCGGGAGGGTGCAGTTGTTGTGCTTCAGCACCCGGTACAGGTACTCGTCGTGACCCCAGGACATGAGCACATTGTCCAGTCCGCAGACAGGCTCGTAGACACCGTTCTCTGTGCTGAAAGAAGCAGAAAAGAAATAGCATCGTGAAACCCAGTAACTTTAAGGCGATGGCCAGTTGCTGTTCAAACGGCCAAACTAAGACAGTACATGACAATGGCGTTGATATTCACATATCGCTATCCAAATTCCTTAACCCGACACTCATGCCATTGATGTTCTCGTGTCCGAAGTACCTACTTGTATCTGGGGTCAGTCACGTCCGGGTACCTACCTGTATCTGGGGTCAGTCACGTCCGGGTTGTCGTGAAAGGTGGTGTCTCTGTACACGACCGACTTGCCGACGCGGCAGCCCACCACGAACGTGTCGCCGACAGTGGAGTACTGCGGCTCCCCGTAAAACGCCAGGACCTGACGTCATACCGAGCCGTCAAACAACATAGTACTGCGGCTCCCCGTAAAACGTCAGGACCTGACGTCATACCGAGCCGTCAAACAACATAGTACTGCGGCTCCCCGTAAAACGCCAGGACCTGACGTCATACCGAGCCGTCAAACAACATAGTACTGCGGCTCCCCGTAAAACGCCAGGACCTGACGTCATACCGAGCCGTCAAACAACATAGTACTGCGGCTCCCCGTAAAACGCCAGGACCTGACGTCATACCGAGCCGTCAAACAACATAGTACTGCGGCTCCCCGTAAAACGTCAGGACCTGACGTCATACCGAGCCGTCAAACAACATAGTACTGCGGCTCCCCGTAAAACGTCAGGACCTGACGTCATACCGAGCCGTCAAACAACATAGTACTGCGGCTCCCCGTAAAACGCCAGGACCTGACGTCATACCGAGCCGTCAAACAACATAGTACTGCGGCTCCCCGCAAAACGTCAGGACCTGACGTCATACCGAGCCGCCAAACAAAACAACACAGTACTGCGGCTTCCCGTAAAACGCCAGAACCTAACGTCATACCCAGCCGTCAAACAACCTAGTACTGCGGCTCCCCGTAAAACGCCAGAACCTGACGTCATACCGAGCCGTCAAACAACCTAGTACTGCGGCTCCCCGTAAAACGCCTGCATATGTCGTGATACGGAGTCGTAAGCAACGTAATGCCGTTGAAGAAGGGGGACATTACGGGAAAGGTGCGAAGAAGGTGCTGTTGTCGGGTAAATAAGCGTAAAGGCATACAGCTGCAGTGAGCTTTGTTTCGTTACTTATAGAAACTCTGAACTCTTCAGCAATCTAACACAGTGAAGGGCTGACCATCCTGCGACTTCCACTCGCCCTGTCTCACCTTGCCGAGGTCGTGGATGAGTCCAGTCAGGTGGAACCAGTCGAGGTCGGGGTAGTCCTCCCGGATTCGTTCAGCCGTCTGGAAGGCGTGCACGATGTTTGGCACGTTCGTGTCCGGGTCCGACTCGTCCACCAGATCGTTTAACTTCTCCAGCGCCGTCATGATGTCGGCCTCGAACTTGTCGAACCGCGTCCAGTAGGCCACCTGCGTCGCGACAACAGATGGGAAGGGTGAGGAAAGGGCGCCTGGGAGGGTAGGTTGTGCCGCATGGCTCCATGGCTTCAGTGATTTTGAGATAGTGGTGGCTCAATTCATATAGCTTATTTTGATGCCGTGTAAATGTCGATTTCATATTATTCGTAGGCCATCAAATTTCTAGTGAACATTATCCCTTTAGCTATACGAAACTGATGTATTTAGAAACATGATAAAGATTAAAGGGAATGTTTCACCTTTGTATTGGTTTTGAACTGAGACATCATAGTCATTATCTTTGGCCGTTATTAAAAAGTATAAATTACTGAAACCAGTTTCCCCAAAACTTATCCGTTTTTAAGCAATTTAATCTCGAATTTGCAAAAGGGGGTCTAGCAAGTGCCGCCGCTGATTGGCTGACAGCCACTTAAAGATTGTTGGTCCTGGGAGAAAAACGACTTGTATTTCTTGAACCTTGACTGGATTACCCGCTGTGAGTACGATGTAAACGGCGCGATAGGTTGGGGTCCAAGTTGCAGTTTCCCCGTTGTTTGAAGTCTCAGTTATGGATTTATTGCAAACTAATCAATTGATTGTTTTAAGTTTTTTGAATAAATATTGAGCTATCGCAATGCCTCGCAATTGTTATTGTGTTATGTGCGGCAGAAGACACAGTTCCACAATGTTTGTATTCAAGTCGCCAAAATTGTCTGAAACGATTGTGCCATATATTTAGCAGCGTAAAGGGTTTCTCTTTAGCTCTCTATAGCTCAATAATGACGTCATCATCCCCCAAACAAAATTGTTTATAAAGCTATGTGACTTTTCGAGATAAAAATATCACCATCGTTTTCAGCAGCACTTACTTCATATTTTCGACTACAGCCGGCGTATATTTGAAAACTTGAAGAAAGGTGAAACATTCCCTTTGTTAATAAGGAAAGGATATGCAAGAATAAGATCATGAATGAATAAGAAGACAGAAACAACCACCACTGTCAGTATATATGACCTGAGCTGGCACTATTGCCGTCACGTTCAGACCTTTTGCTTGACGTAGTCGACCGTCTGGTATGTGTGCATCTTGAGGTAGGTGTCGCGGACCCTGTTCTGGATGTGATCCGTCTTGTCAATGCTGTACTCCCGGAACAGACCCTTGGCCTTCATAGCCTTCACCTCCGGCCGGTACAGCTCGGAGGGGTCGATCATACATACGGGACCGGCCTGAAAGGAAAGCAGAAGTGGTCAGAAACGATTTGCTTGGTACAAGTATCATCCACTCGTTTGCCGTCCAATAACCCAGCATCGAGATACATTTTACTTCTTTGTTTTCATTGTTTTACCACAGATTCGATACAAAGCTGATACACAAGCTTATGGGACTTCTAATGATACGAACAGCTCAGGTTTGTTTCACAATGGAAACACAATTCTAAAGAATATTGCTATCCAATGTTCAACCAACCTTCGGATATCACGCAATATGTCGTTGCGTAAAACTTACCGACGCCGTCATTCACTGGCCGATCCAGGGGGGGGGGGCATCAGGGGAAAATGCTCCCCCCATAGGAATCTGAGGGGGCATTCAATGCAAGTAGGTATAACCCCCCCCCCCCCCCCCCGCGCGCGTTGCCTGCACTGAACGTGAAAAATACAATGATCTTAGGAGAAAACTTCATGAAAACGGAAGTTTGTTTCTTCTCTCGAGTGATTGAATTTAAAGTTTGTATGTATCCCTTTCTTTCAATGATAGACACAAACAGCACACCTGATGCAATCCAAGCAACCCCGGTAACACTTAACCCGCGCCCTGCTGGGGGAGGGACAGAATCTGCCAGTGGCGGATCCAGGGGGGGGTCACGGGGGTCAAGCCCCCGCCCCCCTTGGGCCATGAAGGGACACCACCGCACCGGGGGCACCAGGGGCACCACCGCCCCGGGGCACCACCAAAAATCCCAAATAAAGCAAAAAATAAAGCAAAAGTAATGCAAACAATTCCAAAATAAAGCAGAAATGTCAAAAACAAATTCAAAGTAAAACAAAAAATAATGCGCCGGTACGCGGCGCACATCATTCAGTGTTCTTTGAACCAAGGGCACCACCGCGCCGGTGTACCAGGGGCACCACCGCGCCGGTGTACCAACGTCACCACGGCGCCGGTATACCAGGGGCACCACCACGCCGGTGTACCAATGCCACTACCGCGCCGGCGTACCAGGGCCACGACGGCGCCGGTGTACCAGGGGCACCACCGAGCCTGTAGACGGCACTGTGGGGCGAGGAGAGGCACCGGCGCACCGTGCCTCCTTGAATCCAAGAGGGGGAACAATGGCCTGGTGCCGCCATGAAATCACAAGCATTGGTCGCTGGAGAACAAAAAATCCCGCGAAATGATGCTAAATTAGAATTGCTAAATTATGCATTAAAGTGTCTGTTCATGCCGCCCGTCCCTCGGGCTATGAAGGGGTATCAATGCCCAACGTGCCTTTATACCAGAGGCAACAACGTATCGGACTCGAGAGGCCCTGAGGGCCCTCGGGAGTCGGGACCCGCTTCCATAGGCGGTGGAACAAGGGGGCACCGGGCACCATGCCCCCTTGAATCCAGGAGGATGAGGGAGGCGGGGCACCAATGCCCTGGTGTCCCCATCAAATTGCTGAAAACCCACCTATTTTATGCGAAATGGTGCAAAATTAAGAAGAAGAAAACCAGCCGCTTCGCGGCGCATATTACATACGTGCGTCCTGATAAATCCTCCATGTCACGATGTTGGTTGCCTATCTTTTTTTTTGGGTCGCGAACGAACCCTAAAATAAAATTAAGGCCCGCCATTTGGGCTTTTTTATAATGTGGTTACTGGTTTTCCTTCTATCTTTGCGGTGGAAGAATCTCATTGAGTGGCTGCATTGGTGCCTTTGGGCTGATATATTTGGATTATAGAACTTTTAAATTTTTTAGGGGCTGGTTATCCAGACCCAAAAAAAAAATCCGGGCCGCTACGCGGCGCAAATCAGTCAGTGTTCTTTTCCAGTACAAAAGGGTCTAATATAGACTGTACACACTGGCAGCCGCAGGGGGGGGGGGGACATGGGGCCATGGCCCCGCCTTTGGCCTTAAATGGAGGGGGGCAACACGTCTTTTGACCCTACCTTTTGCTCCATACATTTGTCCTCGTGTTGACCCTGCACCCTGGTTCCAATAGCCAAAATGCGTTTCCAGCCCGCTGAAAACCTTACATTTTTCCACCGCTTCGCGGAATCAGTGTTCATTTTGCGTGAATATCATTTGTAGTTAAGTTTAAGAGCAGGCTTTGTGACAAATTGTCTTCAAGCTTCGCAAAATCCTGTCTATTTTTTAGTTCAAGAACATTTTTGAAGTCCGCACGAGACACAAAGCAATATGATACACTGCTATCGCAGGCATAAGATTTACTGCTAGTAAAGAACTGCTACCACACCTACCACACCCTGGTCACGAACCTCGACTACCCTCTTGGACAATTCTGCATCAGCCGTCTGGGGCCGCCCTTGAATGTACAAATTATATATTGTAGCACCATCCGCGGCGCTTTAAATGATAGAAAGGGTACGGTACGGTAAGGGACTGATATTGCAAATACATATAGCCAACGTTTTGTCAATATTTTTGTTTTGCTGAATTAGGGGCACCCTCAAATATTAGTGGGCCAAATACGCTGGGTTTTCAGATTTGGGTATAGGTAGGGGCACCCCTGCAACTGATGACCCCCCCCCCCCCATCCCCCTTGAAAATTGTATGGATCCGCCCCTGGAATCCTCCCCCTCCCTGATTTTCTCAATTACTTAAAACTATAATAGATATCAATGTGACACTTTCAGTACCTTATGCTGCATCAATGCTACGCCTTCTCGTTCTAACCAAATTTAATTGAAATGGATGGATTATTTTGGGAGATCATGACGTTTTTATGACGTCATGTCATCCCATTTTTGGTGGAAAAACGATAAATGTTAAACAAATCGTAGAAATAGAGCTCTGAAGCAAATTGCAAATGCAAAACGTCAAAAAAGAAAATGACATTCTTTTCAAAATGACTATCTCGGATTTGCAAAATTTTGGTTTTTGACCCACAAAATCCCAAAAACTGCTTTTTGGCGGAAACAAATTCACAAAATCATGTTTTTGTGAATTTGAAGGTGAATTTCTTAACCTCGAATACCAAAATAAGGCGACCGGCCCAAATCCACTGATAACAAAATCGGAGTACCTTTTTGCCACAAAAAGATGCCCCTCCCACACGGAGAGAGGCTGGATCCGCCAGTGCCGTCACTACGACTAATACTATTTTAGGGGTATAACATTGTAAGGAAAGACAACGAAGTCGAAATGAAGTATTTTATCATTGGCAATTGTAGTGGATTAATCACTAATAATTGACATTGGCAAGAGCGGATCAAATGGCGTCGTATGGACCATATTCTCAAAACATCCTTAATCGGCCAAAAATTGACGCATTTCCTTATTTGAAAGATGTACCTATCTATCCGAACGCCCATTGACTGGGGGGGTGTCGTTAAACGCTTCCCCCTCCCTGGTTATAGTTCGAACCAATGCTCGCAGCGAGACGTGCAAGACGGCAATCGAAAGCTCGCAATGAGACAAATCTAAATCACACTCAAAATGTCAAATTGAGGTCACATATCAGGTCACGGTCAGGTTAAAGGTCAAATTCGAGATATTTGAGCGTATGTGGCATACTTTTCATACAAAGCCTTCGATTGCAACCATGATCACCCAAAGTGCTCTCAAAAGTATGATACACATTCCGCATGAGCTAAAGTGAGATTGTTTGCAAAGTTCAACAAAGTCAATGTCAGGTCTGAAAAGGTCACTATGTGCCAAATATCTACGAAAGTCATCCAACACATGTTTTATGGGATATTTTACACGTATCATTCGGTAGTGATAGTCATTCTACCACCTGACTTCATTTACGCGAAGCTAGTGGCAAGCTCGGGTCAAAGCCAGGTCACATAAGGTCAAAATTCAAAATTGATGAATCTAAATAAAAAAGCATGTTTCTGGTCCAGTTTGGTTATAAAAAAAATCCAGCGGTGAAATTTCTTTGTTCGTAGCTGAGGTTATTCTTATATAAAAAAATATATACCCGTGGCTCCACTTTTTTTTAAAGAATGGCCTCAGGACCAGGCGCGGGAGATGTTTAGCGTCGAAACAGCGCCTTGTAAATACAGCAGCAAAGCCAAATAATATGCAGGTAATTTTCACACTGCCCAAACATAACACATTTCCAGTCCTGGGGCCATTCTTTAAAAAAAAATCGAGCCAGCGGCTCGATTTTCTAAAATAAGAATGGCCTCAGGTCATTAAAAACCTAAACACTTAATTTAAAAAAAATACGTTATGAGTTATATCCATACTTTAGAAGCCATAAGTCAGTAACAAAGTGATATCATTTTGAAATGTGGTATGGTAATTGCCCATATGTGATTCTCTCATATATGTTCCGTGTTTTTAATTATCTTTGAAAACTTTGATTTTGTGTGTATTTTTCCAATTTTTTGTTTTATTTTTTTCAAATAAAAAACCGAAGTCTTCAAAGATCCGAGATAGCAACGTGGTAGTTCGTGTCATTTGCTATCTTTGGACATTTTTGTATTGCATTTTGCTCAAAATATGGCATTTGTACGGTCTGTTATCAACTTTAGCTGATTTTTGTGTCAAACTCGTGTGTAGTGACGTTACTAAATTCGCTATAGCTCGAATTTTGTCCTACGAAATTGCTTAATTTTTTGCACACAAGACGTAAATTTGATGTAGCAGGAGACCGAAGTTTCACGTTGATAGCGCTATTGGTTTTTGAGCTATTACGAAAGTTCATCAGAGAGGGGGCGTTAAACGCCCCCCCCCCCCAGTCAATGGCGGGCTAAACTGTTTAAAATCAGCTTTTAGTTTTTAGTCTTTAGTCTACTCTTTGTTGATTAAATTGCATTTTCACGCGTGTTTGTATCATGCATGTGAGCGAAATATTCTTGAAACGATAAAACTACCAAAAAGTCTGCAGCGGCTCCTGCCAGTGCGGCTGTTGTCACGTACCGTTTCCATGACTGCGGCTGAGGCGGAGTGCCACTGAGCACGAGGAGACCGACAGTGGACTTTGGGCTGACTGGCAGCGGCCTGGACGCTGACTGTCGGCAGTATGGCCGTCAGTCCTCCGCCCGCGGTCTTTTATCACCACCCACCGCCCGCCGTCAGTGGTGCAGGTTCTTGTCACGTGATGTGACGTGACGGGATGCTGCGATCAGCGGGGTTGTATGGTAGAGATGTTACTTTGTAACATATTACTATACTCACCCTGCCAAAGAACCGTCAGCGTTTGGAGTGTTTTCACTAGTTACCACGTGGCTTTGCTGGGGCTTTTGTCATTATACGAGTTACTCGGAGTGTTATTAATTTCCCCTCGTCTTTTCGTATTTACGTGACGGATTATTTAAATTGCGGTGCCATTTGATGACTATTAAAATGCATCTTCACCAACTGGCGGATCCAGAACGGACAAAGCTAGAACAATTCAGAACGGTTCAGTTATAAATGATTATATATATTCGGTTGAAAAATCGTCAAGAAGGGCCAGCGCGACAGGCTCCAGCAGTCCACAATGCATGCCAGACGCTTTTGTTGTTTTGAGCCGCCAAAAAAGTAACGTTTCAATTGATGAAATTAAGGCAAATATAAATAGTATGGTGGTCAAGCTGCTTTAATTGACACCAATGGGGTTGGTGACAGGTAGTGGGTTTTTACGCATAACAAATTCAGCGTATTTTTATCGATGTTTCAATATACTTCTCACACACACCTTCTGTCCTAAAACTTCCTCTTAACTTCTCATATCAAAAAACATTCTTTATTTTGTTTGTGACGTCACGACACTAGTGATTTGTGACGGCACTTTTGACTCATATACGCATTTAAGTGGTTTTGCTAGTTATAATGAAGTAAGGTGTGTATAGTTTGTTGTGAAAATCTTAGTTTATTGGAAAGATAGATGCATGCCGGCAAATGTAATGAATTTGGCCTAACCTTGCCTAAGCTCACCTCACCAAATCTAGCAACAACAACAAAATCGCTGTTGCTTTTCGCTCTCATGTTTTTCCAGTTATATTTCGAACATGTCAAAAGCGTTAGCAAGGCATATGTAAAGTACTCACCTCTCCATCTTCTTGCACCTGAACTCTGCAGACACAAATTCATCAGTTTCCAAGAAGTGTGCAACAGGAACAGCCGACGCTCCAAGCTTGGTTAGGTTCTGGGAGGTTGCTTTTCAAACTCAGGTTCTAAACTGTTGCATTTCGGAACCTTTGACATCTTTAGACTTTGAAAGCATAGGTGTCGATTTATATACCTTTGGGGTGTCCCTCGCCCCACCCCCCCCCCCCCCCCCAATGTTGAGTCCCCCCCAATGGGACCCTCCCCATCCCCCAATGTTTACCCTAGCCCCCCCCCCCCCCAATGTTTTTGGCCGCTGGCGGATCCAAGACGGGGGCAAAGTGACCAAGTCTCCCACACCGCCTGAAATCGGCAAACAAATTGACAAGTTTCCTATTTCAAAAGAAAATTTAAGCAGCTTTTAGTAAGAAACGTTTGTTTAAATCACCTCTTCATGTATAAATAGGCGAAATTCGTTGAATTGAATATACATGTGTGAGACTTTTTAGGACTTGCTCCCTAAGACAACTTGTTTTGCCTTTCTGGATCTCAGGGCTGGGCAAAGTTGCCGTTCTGCCATTCTAATCGGTGACAAATCTCTAGCCATCGGTGGAGTAATCGGTGACAAATCTTAGACAGACAAGTAGGTACCACACCTTTGCAAGTGATCACTTCGATCACATGATACTCGCACCTAGATATAAATAAGTTTCCCAATGGAAAACACAATTCTAGATAATAGTACATTATTCCAATGAGAAAGCCAACCTTCGGTTAATCCTGCAGCTCTAAAATATTCCTGCATTTCTTAGATAATCCTGCAGCTCTATAAAATATTTAAGCAAGCGATCACGAGTTCGTTTGTTCACGGAACAAAACATGCGCATTATCAACGATAATGAGCACTGTGCACAGCCTGGCGGCAGGGAAACGGCACGTGAACGCCACACGCTGTTCAATTACAACGGAGACAGAACGGTAGTGTGTCACCGTTCTGTCTCCGTTCGGGTATGCATCTTTTAAGGAGTACAGAACAGAGGCCGTTCAGTGGGGCGATAGTAATTTGTGTTGCGCAAGATTTGTGTGTGGACTGCGGCTCGCAATGGGGTGACACCGCTATAGCCGCCTCGTTTGAGCCAGAAGCTTGATGTGACGTCACTGGAGGCGGAGTCACGGCATGTCACGGCGCGTTTCGCGGCATATCCGGCAATTCACTTGGGCAGAATCATACAATTTAGCATGTGCTAGGAATTAATGGGCACTGAGAATTTACCACGCTTGTCTTCGTGAATCCCTGGTCGTATGAAACAGCGAGCTGTAACTGGCGACTGACTACGTTTTCTGCATGAGCGCGGCGCCGACGAAGGAGCCGGCTACCGCCAGTGACGTCATCCGGTGGTAAGCCAAGTTCAAGGTCGAATGGCTCTTGTTCTTACCAAATGGTAGGCTGCCTACTAAGTTTACATAACCTTCTGGCTTATCCAGTGTAAATATGTGGAAGTGTTGAAATCAGGCTCTTGATTTGACGTATCGGGTCAAGTATCGGGTGTTTCTTCAAAGGATGTGCCATGGGTGCGAAATAACCTTGGTAGTTGTGGCGCCCGTAAACCTCAATCGTCATCATCATCATCACCATCAGAGGATGTGGTCTCCCACCCCTTGAATCTGCTGGTGTAGTGTCTGATGTGTCATGCTGAGGTGCTTTAAAGATCAATATACCCCAGTGTAGGACATTTTCCTTTGATTTGCCTGTGTATGTGCTTAACTTGTCCGTCCCTGTAGCTCAGTGGGAGAGCGCTGGACTTCTGACCTATCCCGGTAGTGGCAGCCCGGGTTCGAGTCGTGCTTAACTTGTCCGTCCCTGTAGCTCAGTGGGAGAGCGCTGGACTTCTGACCTATCCCGGTGGTGGCAGCCCGGGTTCGAGTCGCTTCGGCGCTCGCTATTTGCTCCTGACTGGGGTGGCCTGCGGCCGGTGGCAGCGGTCGCACTCAAGGTCAGGTGACGTCAGTGAGCGGGGCGGACCGGGTCCAGGCATGGCGGGCACGTAAAACTTTCGTCTCTAAATTCTGCCGGCCAACAGGAATTGCGCGATCGGGTGGTGAGGTCAGGACCTGTGCAACAAGCTCTGCTTAGCGTGGGTCCTGACCTCGGAAATCCATCCATACAAAAAACATTCGGACTAAATTTCTATAAAAAAACTTAAACTTAGTTGGTAGGTACAGAAGCGTCACTTTTGTATGCAATTTGGTAATCTTTGACTAAGGTACCTGTCAGCGTGCCGCCCTATGCACAGTATGGTAGGATATGGTGACATCAGAAAACTAGCGTCATTGTGCACCAAAGCAAAATTCCCATATTTCTTCTGACGGAACCATTAAACTTAACTTAACCTAACCTTACCTATTCATAATAACAACTTTGACGTAATACATTTTGGCCTTGTGCGCCATAGCAAAATGTATGTCTTTCTTCTGACACTGCTGTTAAACTCAACTTAACCTAACACATAACCTATTAATAATAACAGCTTCATCAGAATACATTTGGCACAATGCTACTGCCTTTCTGATGTTACTATATGACACTGCGACATACCATGCTGCCATACTGTGCATAACATGGCGTACCAACAGGTACCTTAGTCAAACAACCAGGAATGTTTAGTGCTAGGGGGAGGGGGGACAGGGCAGCCAGTTTTCCCCCACCAGTTTCCCATTCCCATAGGACTAATTATACAATTCTACTAATCATGGGGGGGGGGGAACCAGACTGGTTATTGATTTGACTCTGCAAATTGCTTGCATTGAAGAAAAATCAATTCACCACCATATCTTTTTATTCATGAATCGAGATTGAATCAAAACCTGCGTGCAATCAAATTGAACGATTCTTAACAATTCAAGTGTGCATGATAAATTGTGCGACTGCAAATACAATGCAGTCCCAGTGGCTATGCACTCATTTCTACTGATATATTATTGCTATAACAATGTTTTAATGATCATAATTAATATATACCTATGGCTTTGTAAGTTTCCATTTGTATTGATTTGACATAAATTCAACACATTTAAATGTTGAATCAAACGTGAATTGATTATAATATTATTTTGATTATTTGAATCCGGAATAATCAATTATCAAATATGTTATTCATGAATCCAAAGGTGATTAATCATCAAAGTTCCAAAATGAATCATTATTGAATCATTCCCCAAAAGTTGAATCATAACCAGTCAGGGGGGCAGAGTCATCCAGTGGGGCCTGGCCTGCAACCCCCTTCCCTCCAGGCAGGGTCCAAGGATTGTTTTGAAGCCATGGTGCAAGTGGGAAATTCAGCCTAAAAACTAACAATAGAGAGTTGAAAAGTCAGCCTAAGAAGACCATATGATGCACTCAGCAGTCGGTTTGCCAAAACATGAACTCACCCATCAGGCAGGGTCCTACCAAATGTGTGGAAAAGTTATGCTATATTGGTCAAAGGCAGAATATCTGCTAGTTTAGTGTCTGCTGTGTTATGTTGAGGTGCTAAAGATGTCTCATTTGTATGAAATTTTCCTCTTAAAGGGAATTAATGACCTTTTTCCACAAAAATGGAGTTAGCACTTGAAATCGCCAGACGAGACCAAAATATATTGTAAATTCATCACATTTTGCATGAAAACTTTCCTACCGAAAGATATTTCAAGTTAAAGTTGATAAGCGTTCCACACTTTTAACGACCGGTACTTGCAAGTACTTTTGGTCCTCATCAAACTGCGGGCTTTTCCCGTATTGTTTTTTTACGCAATGGAGTGGAAAATATATTGTGCGTTCTACTCGTTGTGATTATATGCCCGGCGATCTTCTAAAACTAACAGCGATTGGAAAAAGTGGCAATAAAATCGGAAGCTCATCGATGCACATTAACGGCGGCATAGTTAGTGGTTGCGACCCTCAATTTTTAAAAATCGATTCATTTGTTTTCAACATTAGGAGTATTGTATAATTTGGCTGTGGCTGTATATAACACTATGCTTTATATTATCATGAAAAATAATAATTTGTCCCCAAAAAACTAACAAACAATAACACAAAACTGGCAATTAAATCGGAAGCTCATCGATGCACATCGACGGAGACCTATTTAGCGTCGGCGATTTGTTTACAAAGTCATTGTCATGCTTCTCGGCGCACTTAACCATTGTGGCGAGTTGTAGCGAGTAGCGCTTTCGTTCTCCATGGCAACCAGGCGTGAGCCAATGAAAAGCCAGAACGTATTCCCTTTCTGGCTTTTGATTGGCTAACGCCTGGTTGCCATGGAGAATGAAAGCGCTACTAGCGCTACTAGCGTGTGTCCGAGCAGCGCTCAGTTTGATCGGAAACGTCACAGAGCCTCCAAAAATGCCGCGCACTCGATGTAAACAATGGTAGGGAAGGACGAATTTGTCAATGACCTTCATGAAGTACACAAGGTACTTGTTTTGTATTTTTTCCAAACTTACAACTTTGAATTTGGGAATAATTTATTTAATTCTTAAATTTAAATAAAATAATTTTGAAACCATAACGGTACCTAAGAAATTGTTGCTAACAAAATCAAAAGGTCATTATTTCCCTTTAAGTTGCCCATGTATGTTATAAACTTGAACTTGGTAGGTAGGTACAGGAGATCACCCGTTTGTTACCCCTCCTCCCACTCCAACAGGACTAATTTTAATCCTGCTAATCTGGGGGGGGGGGGGGTGCAGAATGATTCTGAGGGGCCATCTTTTTTTTCTAAATTCATTTTGTGCTTTCAACGCCTGTGCTATTGTTGGCAACTTTTAACTAAGAAACATATTTGCATGCTGGTGCACAATAGACAGCACATTATGATGTCATACTACCATGTGACAGACGGCAGCATTGCAAAAGCAGGAAAATAGTGCACCAAGGCAAAATTGTAATACCTTATTACCGCAAATTGACTCCAGTAGTCGTCGCGCCCTTAAACCCCAGTCAACAAACAACAAAACCTGCGTCTGCCAGTGTCATTTTATTTTGTTTTGGAAAAGTTGGCAAAATTGTAGGGAAAAAAACTGGTGACAAACTTCGGGCTTCAGAATCCCAACGGTGACACACAGCTAGGGTTTCCCAGCCCTGCTGAGTGGATCTGCCCTTGTCTCTGGCCTCAGATCAGGTACCTGAAACGCATGGGTTTCCTTCGCAGTGATTCATGGAAAACCAAGCTTCTGATAATTTGTTTAGTTCTACGAACCGTATACTACCTAATACCACCTTCGTCACGTCGCGCGACGAAACCGGGGGAATATCAGCGAAGCAATGCGTCTCTCCTATGTGAAGGTTTTAGTTGTTTCCTTCCCTTGCAATCTGGAGGCATTGGTTTGGAAGACGTAAGTTTTAGCGCCGATTTGAGTTTGGGCATGTTAATAGTCTCAGTGCTGCGTGATGCGAGTGGAATTTCCCCCGGTACACATGAACATGAGTCATGACTGGGCACTGGGGTTTTTCGACAGTAGAGTGACGTGTTAGAAACGGACAATAGAAGTCCTGAATGGAAATATAATCGTAGGACACCGTTTTGCGTGTGGTAGCTATAGTATATTTTTGTGTATAGAGGGGTGAATGTCTTACCTCCCATTGCCGTCTAGCTTGAACTTTATTGGGGATGGGTCCGCTTGACCTGACCTATAGGTCAGTTCTACCTCAGGTAACGGCTGTATGTATAGAACAGTGACTGAATGTTCCTTAGACTGAGATGACTTAGAATGTTCCCGGTTAAAACAAAATCAGAAAAGGTGCGCAAAGAATCAATAATACGATGACCGGTAGACACGAAAATGACGGCGCTCCGCGAGGCCGTTTTTATATTTCCAAAGAATCTTTGAGCGTGTTCAAGCAACCCTAGCAATATGGAGGATAAAGTTTGTCCCCCATGAAATGCTGGCAATACCGCAACAGTGGTATTGACAGTCAATGGCGTACATTTCGAACGTCATTGACTGGGGGGGAGGGGGTATCGACCCTTAATTATCTTTCGAACCAATGAGCGCAGCGAGACGCGCAAGAAGGCATTCGAAATCTCTCAATAAGACGCATTTAAATCTTCTTCTTTTTAGGTCAAATATCAGGTCACGGTAAGGTCAAAGGTTAAAATCGAGGTATTTGAGTGTATGGGCCATACTTTCCATCCAAAGTCTTCGATTGCGACCATTATCACCCAAAGTGCTCTTAGCCCTTACCCGGGTAGGGAAAAATCACTACGTGCTCGGGTAGGGGGAAGGGGTTGGTACGACCCCCCCCCCCCCCCTCCCCCTTAGCGTTTCGCCCCTAATTGAACTAGCTTCAATTTTTATTAAAAAAACGAGCGTGTTGCTTGTGACGAGCGGACGCCGCTGATACCCGATTTTAAGGTTTTGGGCCATTAGGTGACCTCTGAGGTCATGTTAATGACCCAAAAGTCATCAAATTGTAAATGCGTATAAATTGAATTTTATCGAGCTAGAATCGTGGATGAGCATATCATAATGCTTAACCCACCATTGACGGGGGGGGGGCGTTTAACGCTTCCCTGATGAATTTTCGCAATAGCTAAAAACTAATAGCGCTATCAACGTAAAGCTTCCAGTACCTTCTTATAAATCATGGTTACGTCTTTTGTGAAGAAAAAAATGAAGAAATTTCGTTGATTTTTTCCTTCAAGTTATAGCGAATTTAGTGACGTCACTACACACGAGTTTTACATCAAAATCAGCTAAACTTTACCAGGCCATACAAATGTCACATTTGAAGCAAAATGCAATCGAAAAACGCCAAAAGATAGAAAATTGCAAGGGCTACCGACCAGTTATCTTCGATTTGTTTTTACTTTTAGTTTTTGACCCCCCAAAACTAAAAAAAACTTATTTTTGGGGGAAAAATATCACAAAATTAAAATGTTCTACAATATTTAAAAAAAAAACGGAAGTTATGTCAGAGAACTATACCTAGGCAACTACTATGCCAAATTTCAAACGGGTATCTCCATTTTTGACTGATTTATGACATCTAAAGTATGGGTAACTCATGACGTCATATTTAAAAATTGCGTTTTTTTGGCTTGTATTGACCATATACAGACAAATGAATGCCAGCACTGTATTCCTGAAAAAAAAAATGGTCCATAAACATGCCTTCTTTATTTATATTTATCAATTAAAAATTTGACCTTCAGTGACCTGAACTTGACCTGAACTTGACAATAACTTCGCATAAATGAATTCAGACATGTGACCTCAATTTGACATTTTAGAGTATGCTTTAGATGCGTCTCATTGAGAGCTTTTAAATGTCGCCTTGCGAGTCTCGCTGCGATCATTGGTTCCGGAGATAACGAGGGTGTGTGTGTGTGCAATATCTCCCCCCCCCCCCCGGTCAATGACATTCGGCTGAGACCCCGGTCAATGCCGGGTTAATTGTATGTATGTACGTATATTGAGGTTCACGTCATCCCCCCCCCCCCAGTCAAATTTCCTTAGACGATTTCCTGTATTATATTATGTATGGTGTCTCCAGTAACTCTGATGCTGCTGCCTCAAAATGCGTGCAAGTATATTAGCAGTGGAGGCGATTTAGAGAAACCAAAAATAGGTAGCTTGTTCACGTTCACACTTTTTACTTCAATTTTAGCCGACGTAAGACAGACAGACAGACAGTTTATTAAACAATGGGTCCACAACATGTATGGCCTTTCACCGTTGCGAGTCAGTGGACTAAAACGAATAACTGGATAAAATGTAATCACCCGAGTGCCGGCCCGGCCAGGAACAGGTAGCACGCTAATAGGTATAACGAAAGAGATAATGCTAAAATAGCGCACATAGCGAGTCGGATAACTCTGTCTACGTCTGGCGCAGGATAAACTCGCGCAGGCGCTGCCGGAAGCCAGCGTGGTGGGTCGCAATTGGTGGTTGGTTGTAATCCTGCGCAGGACTGTAACACAGCCTGCGTCGCCCAGCTTCAGTCCTAATGCGCGGCAGCGTGATATCACCGGCTCGCCTGGTATCGTGGTCATGTAGCTGGTTGGCAGCCAGTCCAAAGGTAGAGACTATAGCCTCTCTGTCTCTATCGCGTCATGTACAGCACACAATCGGTGGTACCTAACAACTTCCCTGGCATCAAACCACCTGAGGTCACGGAACGCATCAGTCACATGCTCACGTTTGCGCCTACCACATACAACACGGGCACAGGAATTCAGAACTGTCTGCACTCGGTGAAGCTGGGTCTCACCACATGTTCCATATACAGACATACAGTAGCAGACAATCGACACCGCGATGGGTCTTGTGTATCAGACACTGCAGTTTTTACCAAGGAGATTATCACTAACGTCAGCATGCATTTGGTTATTACGACGACTTATGCCAACAAAAAGAGCCCCCTGGAGTGGATGCACGGATTGGTGCACGTGGAGTGGATGTATACTTGTCAGCCTACGTTGAGAGCGGGCTGAGTGTTTAGCAGATCTGTGTGACGGCCCTGTACCGCGAACGATCCTGATTCTCGTCCACCTCGCAGAGCAGCAACCCAGGCCGCTGGGTGGTCACCCCAGCCAGCTGGCCGGTCAAACGAACGGCACATGTACCCAGACACACCACAACACCAGTCACACGGCTATGCGTCGTAGAAGAAAACATGGAACACCCAAACAGGCACATGGCTGGGCTGATGCGCGCGGACGGACGGTAAAAACGGCTGTGCTCTGCCACGCCTGCGGCACGTCCAGGGGCGCAGCCAGGGAGAGGAGGGGGGGGGGCATGGGGGGCTAAAGTCCCCCCCCTCCCCGTCGCGGCTCAGAGGGGCACATCTCGGGTCTGAAAGGGGCCCGTCGTGGACTCAGAAAGGGCCCATTTCAGGCCTGATAAAACCCAATTTAGCCTCAGAAAGCGAGCATATCAGGTCCAGAAAAGGCCCATCTTAGCTATCAGGCCCGGGAAGGGCCCATCTTAAGTCCGGAGAGGGTCCATCTTGGGCTCAGAAATGGCCCATCTCATGTCTGGAAAGGCCCATATTTGGCTCTGAATGGGCCCATCTTAGGCTCAGAATGGGCCCATCTTAGATTTTGAAAGGGCCCATCGTGAACTCAGAAAAGGCCCATCTCAGGTTTGGAAAGGGCCCATCTTAGGCTCAGAAATGGCCCATCTCAGGTTTGGAAAGAGTCCATTTTAGGCTCTGAATGGGCTCATCTTAGGCTCAGAATGGCCCATCTTAGGCTCTGAATTGGCTCTGCCAATTCAGGTTTTGAAAGGGCTTTTCTCAGATTTTCTCAGGTTTTGAAAGGGCTCATCGTAAACTCAGAAAGGGCCCATCTCAGCTTTGGAAAGGGCCCATCTTAGGCTCAGAATGGGCCGATCACGGGTTTTGAAAGGGTCCATCGTGAATTCAGAAAGGGCTCGTCTCAGGTCTGAAAAGGGCCCATTTTAGGCTTTGAAGGTGAGCATCTCAGTTCCGGAAAAGACCCATGTCTGCTCTTAGGCCAGGTAAGGGCCCATCTCAGGTCCAGAGAAGGCCCGTATAATTTGGCCCTGAAAGTTTCTTTTTAGGTCTGGAGAAGACTGGGAAGGATCCATGTTTGAGCTGGAGATGGACCGTTTCGGTTAATTCGGCCCAGAAAGGCCCAAGGACTGTTTAGGGCTCATCTTCCCTTGAACTCAGACATGGCATGATCAGTGATGGCTCACATGCAGACCAGAAAGGGCCCATCTCAGATATGGAAAGGGCCCATCAACGTTGTATAAAGCCCCCCCCCCCCCCGCCTTGAGTCTGGGAATAGTCCAATTTAGGCCCGGAAAGGGCCTAATCTCAGGTCTGGAAAAGGCCAATCAGGTCTTGAAAAGACCCATCTTTAGACCAGAAAAGGACCATCATCGGCTCAGATGCCTGATGCCTAAGAAAGCTGCCCATCTGGATCTCGGGGGGGGAGACAAAGGCCCATTTTGCTAAAATTGGAGGGAAAATGACCCCCTCCCCCGGGCCCGGGCGTAGTGGGTTACATTAACCATGCGGCGTCAGGCGCCAGCAGTGTACGGGGGACGGGGCATTGACAACAATATACATAAATACAATACAAATGAGCTGGGGCAGCACAAAAGTTTTGGTCGAATGAATCCTGGATCCACTTTTGTCATCTTGATTCGTGATCCCATTGTTTCAGATTTGTGTGAGGGGTTTTTGTAATTGGTGGTATCCAGTGGTGGCGGAGGCGGGGGAGGGGGCAGGAGGGACAAGTTGCCCCCCAACTCCAGCCGAATTGACCATTAACCATTTGACGTTGCATGAAAACAATAGGCTTCCAAAAATCAACTTTGCCCTCCCCCTTAAAGGAAATAGTTCACCTTCAACATGGGATTTTGAACTGAAATAGCAGTTTTGTAGCCCGTGTTGAGAAATCCTTATCTGCAACTTTTCTTGGCTGAAAAGACTCCAGCCGAAGATATTTGACTTTTTGGCGAAGGAATGCGGCGCATATATGATATACCGTACCGTCTGAGAGTGCCAGCACTGAGTGGTCTGAGCATGCGCAGACCAATAACGCACACCATAACATTAATAATGTACGACCTTCTGTCCTGAATTGGCGCGATGTAGGGCCATTTTTGAAAAGTAAAAAAGAAACTGTATTAAAAAATATAATAAAATCGTGTTGTGAAATTTTCCGAAGGTGAACTATTTCCTTTAACTTTATGAAGAGCTTCCGCCGCCCCTGATGTTGTTACCTCCTCTGTCCCTTCCTTTACTAGACCCCACGACATCACTAGCGGATCCAGGGGGAAGCGGCAATGGCGTCGCCACTGCCCACAGACCAAATACAATTACTAGGGAAAAATCAAAGTACACATGTACTTTAACATGGGGACATATTAGGGATGGATGAAAATTACAAATTGTTTAATTACAATTTTTGTTTTTAATTTAAAAAATAGTCATCATCATCATAATGAAATTACTTTTTTATGAAAATTACCAACAAATTCATGGATTATTATCATTTTTTGTTGGGGGGGAGGCATCAGCCCACTAAGGGGTCCACTTCGGTTAATATCCAGTTATTTCTGCTGTGGATCAGGTTCCCTGCGGCTAGGCGCTAGTCAGATGCGGTGTGTCGATTTTTTTTTACATTTTGTTTTTACATCTCACGTACAGCGTGTTTAAACGCCAAAAGAGGTGTGCCCTCGATGATGTCATTTGGCTGAAATCCTCAAACACGTTAGAGGCATTTTAACAGCTCGAGTTGTCCTTGATGTCTATTGTCCTTGATGTCCTTGATGTCTTGATAGTCCTTGATTGTCTTGATTGTCCTTGATTGTCCTTGATGTCTATGTCCTGCGCCTTGTGAGGGCATCTGAGTCGCCCGATATTGAGAATTGGCACAGATCCAGCGTAATAAACACAAATACGACGGGTGGCTGGCGGACAGTCAGATCGGGGAGGCCAATGCTGTTTTAACGGGATTAAGGAGCAGCTTATCAGTTTTTTTTTCAGATTTGTCCCACCGAAGGGCTAATTTATTTACAAAGAACAATACGTCAGTACAAACAGCACTGCACATTGTCTCACTCACATGGTCATGCATCATACAGCCGTCTCGCTACGGCTCACAACTCATCACTCTGTAGCATCACACTCGCATCACACTCGCACACTCGCAGCTTATCAGTTAGAGATCGGAATAAAATATCGTCAAGACCCAATGTGCACCGAGAACATAACGACAATTAAGTTTTTATCATACTGAATATTTGTAGAGGTACTTATTACCTCGAGGCAGACTTGTCAATTATTCAATGTGAATCGACTACTTTTGATTGAATCATTCTTATTTCAAATGAATGACTCATGAATCGATTCACCTCATGCGCAAACCTGTTGTGAGTCACTGATTGAATCATTCATACAGAGAAAATAGGCTGATTGAATCATTCATTGCTCAAAGAATCATTCTTTTTTGGTCGAACAGCATAAACTGTCCACAAAATATGCCAGTGGCCCAGCATTCATCTGTGCCCTGTGGTCAAACCAGGCACTTAATGGCCAATTATATGAGCTCTGTGTCCTGAGCTGTAGCCTGTAATTCATCTATGCGTAAAGAAAGCGAGGCTTTGTGTCCAACTCCAGTGGGCACAAAGCCACTGTTCAATCAGCCCTAACTAGGTGAATACCTTGGAACTGGTAGGGTTAGGGGTAGGTACCTAAATACTTAGAAAAGGTAACTAACTCATACTTTGGTTCATAAACCACACAGTACACGCACACCTTTTTCACACGAAAAATTATCAAAAGGTACCCACCTTTTCCTAATTTCTAGGCTATACCATATCAAAAACTAAATCATAAACAAACATTTGCATGACCTCCGCATGTCCCAAATATCACTGTCGCATCGGCGCCGCTTTATTCCACATCATGCTTTATAAAAAATAATACCTAATGCAAAATAAAAATAAATGTTCTATTCGCCTAAAGTGAAACGTGAAGTCATTAATGCTTTTGGAACTTGGAATTTGCAATTATAATAAATATTATAAATATCATTTTATAATCAAAATAAACAACACGCATGTCCAATTGGTTCACATTCACATTCACATTCGGAAATACATTCGCGGACTATTCGGATTGGTTTCAAAATTGGTACACAGATAGATCACGACCTAGTGATCATTCTGGTACAATATTAGAGTCGCACATTTAAAATCAAAGGAGTTAGAGCAGGTCATATGTTTAAGGTCAAACAGCAGACTATTCTGATGTGCATGAAAATTGGCACACAGGTAGAGCATGACCTCCCTGTCACGCTCATAAAATCCTAGAGTCGCACATTCAAAATCAAAGGAGTTAGACAAAGGAGTCGACACTTCCCTTTAATGTTGAGTGATTGAATCAAGATTGAATCATTCATTATGGTAATGTTGAGTGATTGAATCATGATTGAATCATTCATTATGGTAATGTTGAGTGATTGAATCATGATTTAATCATTCATTATGGTAATGTTGAGTGATTGAATCATGATTGAATCATTCATTATGGTCTGTGAATCACTGTGAATTGACTCATGACAAATATGAATCATTGACAAGTCTGCATCGAGGATACTTCTTTATATCGTACGATGATATTAATGCTAAAAATAAACTGTGTTTCGTCAAGCCATGTTCTAAGCGACCGGAGGGACCCTGCCCGAGTTCGACCGGCCCGCGGGACAGGCGTGACTGACGCCGGCAATGACCTTTCCCGCCACGGGCTGTGACCGTACCAGCTGATGCGACGAGCAAGCTCGCGGAGACAGTCACCATCGATCATTCGACCAGTTTGGAGGAGCCTGTAGCAGCGAGCCCAAGAATACTGCAATCGCCGCAAAGGTAGCAAATTACATTTTGCATTACATCGTAGCAAATTTTTATAATTGTGTTCATAAGTGGAGAATTAGGGGTGTTGGGGGTTCTCGACCACCCCTGACCCCAAAAGTACTGCCCCCACTGCCAAAAGCACCCCCTCGGATTCAAAAGCACGCTCTAACTATAGCAGATCACACCAAAAACTTTAAAAAAAAACTCATTCTGAGCGCTGCTGCACAACTTTGCACATGTTTGTTTACCTCTACAAATACATCACCTGTCACAGCCCTGGCTTTCTGAGCTTTCAGGCATATACCTAGGTACCTTCACTGAGATAAACTGGGGCGACGTCCAATGCACCCTGGAAACGCTGCGTTTTATGTGTACATTTGCATTATGCATACGCTTGTTCAGCGGTGTCGTTTTTTCAAAACGCTTGGGGGGGGGGGGGCAGTGGCGGATCCAGGATATTCTAAGGCAGGGGCTTCAGGCCCGAGAGGCGGCATATTTCCTCGGTGACAGGGGCGGCATGGTCCAGAGGGGCGCCAATCCAATATGTCAATTAAAACGGGTCAAATAAGCATCTTCCTTAACCCGCGCCCCGGGAGGGGGGGGGGGGCAGAATCTGCCCTCCCGGGTTTTCTCAATATCTTGAAAACTGTGATAGATATTGACGTGAAACGTTCCGTACCTTAAGCTGCATCCATGTTACGTCTTCCCTCAACATGTCAGTTGGGCAAACTACAGAGGCGATCAAAAATAGATCAATCAATTTTTAGTTTTTGTTATGCCCATATTTGGGCATACATGCAGCATCAAACTGTGAGGCCTATGTCATTAGGCCAATTCTGAGCAACATACGCATACTCGGAGGTTAAAAAGTATTGGAGAACATGTTGTATAATATCGGAATATATATATATATATATATATATATATATATATATATATATATATATATATATATATATATATATATATATATATATATATATATATATATTATATATATATATATATATATATATATATATATATATATATATATATATATATATATATATATATATATATATATATATATATATATATATTATATATATATAGATATATATATATATATATTATATATATATATATATATATATATATTTATATATATATATATATATATATAATATATATATATATATACATATATATATATATATATATATATATATATATATATATATATATATATATATATATATATATATATATATATATATATATATATATATATATATATTATATATATATATATATATATATATATATATATATATATATATACAT